>VZTT01008747.1:0-14681 GCA_013400855.1 Buphagus erythrorhynchus
GGAGGATACAGGTCCGGTCTTCCCAGAGCCCTGCCGGTCCTTCGCACACAGTGATTTTGTAATTCGGATCACCTTCCTACAGCCTGCTCTTGCCTCTGGGGGTTGCGAGCCTTGCGGGTACTTGATGAATCCGTACCCTGGTGGCAGAGCTGGGAAGCCTGGAGCTGTTCCAGGAACACAGTGAATAAGTAATCCCATGAAGCCCTGAAATGCTGCGCCAGAGCTGCTGTTCCCAGTGCCCTTTAGCCTGGAAAGTCCTGGGGGTGGTGACTCGCAGGGTAAGGCTGGCTGTGGAGGGGCCATCCCCTGCTGAATTTACTAGCCCCACAAACCAGCTTTGCACACTGGTTTGCCAGAGGACACTGCTGGCCAGCACCAGACCTGCATTTGTGGCCATTTGCAGGATTCCTCCTCCCCCATCCCAGCCCACTCTTCTTCCTTCTGATGGACCACACACCCTTTTCATTAATGAAAATTCCTTCTGCCTTTACCAAGCCATTTTTCTTGACTTTCCTAACACACAAAGCTGACCTCAAAGTTCTACACAGATCCCCATGGATTATTACCCACTCATTATGTATACAAATTATGAACCCCAGAAATTAATCCAACCACATCCAGAGTATTTCCTTCTATTTCAGACAAGAGCAGCATAGTTTTCCCAGCTCCTGGAGCAGCTCTTCTTTATTTCTTGCTCAGATTCCTAATCCCCTTTCCAATGTCAGCTCCTTGTAGAGAGACCTGCTGATCAAGGGAGACCAAGAACTCAAGGAAATGTCATATTGCCTGTTTTGTACTACAGTCCCGTTACCAAAGGGTGCCTCATCTACGTGTAGGAAGTTAAGCTTTGCCCAGAGAGACCCTGGAAACTAAAGTCCTGATGCAATGAAGGGCTTGCCAAGCCGTGACCTGAATTGTGCCCCTCTTGTAGAGGTTTTCCCGGGTCAGAGCCAAGGTACATTGGCAGCAAAGGGAAAAGAAAATTTCACGGCTGCTGCCCCCTGGGTCGGCTTTAGAGCGGAGCTGAGGACTTCAGTGCCATTTCCTGCACATTTTCCAAGAACCTATTTCTCGCTGATGCATGTGTTTTGTGCCAGTGACATATAGCACAGCTCTGTGTGAGCTGCAAAGAGAGTTTCTGAGAACTGAAAATGAAAGGATTTTTATTAACTTGCTTCCTGTGTTTTCTTAAGCATCCTTCCCTGAATGCTTTCTGTTCTGAAGAGAACAAATTATTCCAGTTTAATATCATGCAAGGACAGCAAAAACTTAAAACCAGAAGTAAAACATTATCTAGAGAGGTAGCAATGTAGCTGCAAAAACACACTGGGTTGATTAGTAGCTCTTCCTTGTTATATGTGGTGTCCATACAGGAGTTATTAATTGTTCATCAACAGTCTGTGCATGCCAAGAGCAGGGAAATCTGTTTTTCCTCTTCTCCCATCATCTGATTCTGCTGCTGTCCTTGCAGGACCCCTCTAGCAGCAGAACCAGGTGTGGGATCTGCTGTGTCAGTGACACACGGGGACAAGGACACAATCCCCTGGGGAGGGGCAGCCTGCAAGCTCATGGCAGGGGGGTGGAATTTTTCTACACATTGCAGTGACTGGTGCCATATCAGCAAGAAAAGAGAGGCTGGCTGGCATTTCACACTGGCTGACTAAAGCATCAGGGCCAATTAGTATCTTCCATGAAATATAAAAAGGCCAAGAAAAATTGCTACCTTCTTTAGCTGAACTGAACAGCTCAAAGGGAATCTTCTTCATGAAATCTTCTGAGATTTTAAAATAGACAAACCCAACCAACCCAATCCCCTTCCTTTTGTAAAAGAAAATTAATCTTTTATTTTTTTAACCTACGTTCATGCCAATTCTCCTAACAAAATGTTACTTGCTTTATATAGCAGGAATCTCACTCCATAGGCTTTTCATAATGGTTTTGGTGGCTGCAGTGGGGCACACCAGGAGAGGTCAGGTCTTCCATTTGACTGGGATGCTTTGCAAACAGGGGTCCATATGAAAAAAGAATATTTTGGGGCTTGAACCATTTCACCTTGCCCCATGAAGGTATCACTGGGACAGCCAGCTCTGGAGGAATGCACACACAGAGCTGCTTCAGGGACATCTGCCTCAGCCAGGGCTTAGCAGAGTAACATGAGCCTCAAGCAAACACAGTCACCACTACAGTACTCTGCTCCTGCTGTGCAGTCAGGACTTAGGGGAAAATAGGACCCAGTGCCATGCTCAGCCTGGCCACCACGTTATGGCAGCAGGGGAAGAGTCTTCTGGAAGAGGAGCCCCACACAAGGGTTCAAGTGCTCACATGAGAGCAAGTACTGAGGAAGGTGTAATCCTGCATGAAGGAAACATCTGAGAAATGGAGCCTGTTTTACTGCTGGCACACTCCAAACAGCACAGACCAGCTCCCCCCTGAAGAGAGGGACCCTCAGGGCAGCAATTCCACTTCCTTAAGCAGGATTCCTACCAGAGACAGTCCTTGAAGTCTCACTCTTCTTCATACCTTGCTGAAGGAGCTTCCTCCTCCGTCATCTCTGCCTTAGATTTCGGAGAATTACCAGCCTCATTAATTTACCAGAACCATGTCTCCCAGTGCTATAGGCCAATAGAGACAGTCCAGAGAATTCATCCTAAAGAAATCTTGAGTTATCAGGCATTTCTCCAAGAGGAAATACAAATCATTCCTGTCCCACTTTGACACAGTGTCCAAGGACTGCAGATCCAGAGATCACTGCTAATCTAGCTTGGAAATAAACACCATGGTCCACATCTATGCAGGGAGGAGAGAAAGTGCCTGTTCCCAACCTAGGTGATCTTCTCAAAGCAGGCCCTAGGAAATCACATACAAAACATATTTTGAGCCTCCACAAGGGATAGCATTCCATGAGAAATAACTCAGAGTTCTTTCCTCCAGTAGCAAACTCTTTGCTCAAAATGGGCCAGTTTCACAGGTGATTTTGAGAAAGCAGAGCATGAAAGGTGCTGTCAGATAAAACGACAGATCTGACTATATGAAGCAATCTGCAGGGAATCATGAAACTGAGTGATAAAAAGTGAGGAACATCCTAATTTTGCCCAGTGTGTGATGGATGAAACACTTCATTTGCTTCACAGGAGGAGGCAGCTGTCTGCCCACCCAGGCAGAGAGAACTGCTCCACTTCAAAGTGGCAGAGGGTCTGGAGGACTGGTACAAGTGATGGAGCAAAAGGAAAGGTGAGAAGGGAGACTTTAGGAAGGCAATCAGTGTTAAATAGCATCATGTAGGTGAGACAAAATAACAGCAGCTTCCTTTTACCATCTTCTTCCACAGCTCACTCACAGGATGTCACCAACTCCATCCATCCTGCAAAGCCTGTCCTCCTCTGACTCTGCCACCACCTGCCAGCTCATGCAGCCAGATTTGCAGAGAAAATGTTCCCTCCTCATTTCCTGCCATAATATGTTGCATTTTCTATCCCACCTACACTGTGCAATACCACATGCACATCCATTAATTTCTGTCAAATTTATTTTGGAAAAATCCTTGACTGGAGAGACTGTTCAAACAGCATTACCCTGTGTCTTGAGGTGATTATATGATGTTTGTATGCCCAATTGTCTGCTCTGTTTATGCTGGATATTAAGTTCTGTGCCTTTTAGACTGGTTCTGAGAGCAAAGGGGAGGAAAAAGAAGCGCGCAGTTTGTTTTCAGAAACTGCACTCACTCCTCCACATTCCTACTCCTAAACTGTGTTGTCTGCAGCACAGACAAACAGCAAGAGAGAGCTCTCCTTTGCTTTTAATTAAATTTTAGCTAGCTAAGGCAAAAAAGTTTCCTAGACTGTAGTTTTTCTTAAAACTGTTCAAACCTACTCTAGACTAAAAACCCCAAAGAAACCACCGAGAGCTCATGCCTGTAGCCCATTGGGGCCCAGAACACAGCATTTTCCAGTGGAGGAGAAACTAATAAAAAAGTAAGTTAGCCAAGCTACATCCTATGAAAAAGAATTTCTAAATTTGCCATCTCTTCAAAACAGCGAAAAATATTATTTAATATTATTCATTTTTTATGCTTACGAATACTTTGCTTGTTAAATAAACATTTTTTTTTTCCACTTTTCTCCAAAGAAGTCTTTTTCCCAAACCAGTTAAGGGAAAAAGCCACTTAAATCTCTTTTCTAGAGAAACAGAAGAAGCTTCTTTAGAAGCTTCCTCCCAGGTTTACCCTAAACCCAAACAAATACACCCCGCTACGTCACCGGGTGTTTGCACATTGCGGAACAGGAAGGTGACACCAGCAGTGCTGAGCTGGCAGAGCCTGGCACTTGGCTTGTGTGCTGGGGGTGGAATGGGGGGTGGAACCTCCTGGCTCCAGCTGTGCTATGGATTTTCAAATCAAAGTAGTTCACCGTCCTCTATCTCAGGTAGTAAAGAAAAACCAATAATTCCAAGGACTCAAGAACTCACAGCAGGAGTCTCACTGCAAAACAAACAGAAGCAGTAAGGAAATTACTCAGCATTGGTAACTCCATCAGGTGTAAATGATACATGATTTCACCTCTGGAAAGATGAAATAAGGTTGTAGTGTTTCTACACACATTCCCAAGGTGGGGGGGGGGAACAGTACATTTACAAGAAGACTGAAGATGATTGCAGTAATTTAAGAAGTCACATATTTTCTGGCTTTGGGCAAGTCATTCAATCTCCCTATCTTCTCATCAGCATAACTGGTGTGTCCACTGCCAAGAAGACACTGCAAGGATCCAGACACTTCTCAGAGAGCCACAAGTCTCTGTTCAGGAGTAAATAATGGGAAAAGGTGGAAGTAAGAATATTAGCACCCATCCTACATGAACACCCCTGTGAAATTAGGTATATATTGAAAATTTTAAGTATTACATATATCTTTCTGTAGTTGCAGGTTAGGGACTTAACCCTTTGGAGCAGTGGAAATAGGACACACAGTTACATGGTCCCTCTCATGATAGGAAAGAGACAACTTTATTTTAAAACACACTGTTTAAGTAGAGTTTCTCACAATTCTAAAGACAGAATAAAGCTGATTGGTGCAGAGAAAGTAACACCTCTTCTCAGGCCTAGACACGTATCCAACAGGTGCCCTTATCTTTGTTATTAATTCTTCTCTTCTGTTTACATTAGAGGAAAACAGCTAGCTTTGGGAATGAACCCTGGCTAAGCCTAAGAAAGCTGGTCTGGAAAAACTCTCTCAAGAGGTTTTTCTGGGCCTGAACAATGACATCATTCCCCAAAATCATAGAATCATACAGTCATAGAATGGTTTGGGTTGCAAGGAACATTAAAGATCACATCATTCCAACTCTCCTGCTGTGCACAAGGACACCTTACACTAGACCAGGTAGATCAGGGCTCCATCCAGCCTGGCCTTGAACACTTCCAGGGATGGGGCAGCCACAACTTCTCTGGGCAACCTGTGCCAGTGCCTCATCACTCTTACAGTAAAGAACTTCATCCTAATATCTAATTTCTGACCTACTCTCTTTCAGTTTGAATCCATTCCCATGTGACCTGCGGCCACATGCCCTTGTAAAAAGTCCCTCTCCCTCTTTCTTGCAGGCTCCCTTCAGCTGCTGGGAGGCCCTGGTTGCATCACCCTGAGCTGCACACCAGGGAAGAGGAAGTTTGACAGTGCACCACTGCAGCAAGCTCTCAGAAGGGATTTTATGCCAGGCTACATTGCTAGCACTGCAGCAGAACTCCTTGCTGTGATGGAGAGAGGGGATGCCAGGACTGTTATTTCTGACTGCTTTTTGAGCCACTTTCCAACCACTTGCACATTTTCTGCCCTTAAATGAACAGAAGATGTAGTCAGTGACTTGGCAGCAGGCTTGGAGAACCAGGAGCAGAGGGAAGCACTCACCTTCCTGGCCTGCTTTTCCCTACCACCGAGCAATAAAGCACTCTTTATTTCATGATGATGTAAATGTGCAAGCCTCTACCTCTTCAGCAGAGGCACCTCAGGTGTCAGAAAGTAAAACCCAGCTGTTGTAGTAGGAACAGTGACAAGCTGCAAATCTACTTATTGATGCTGCTGGTGCTCTATCAGTGCTCTCTCCAGAGTCTGTGTCGCTGTACCTTTTTCTGCAATATTCCCAAATTGTCCCAAAATCAAGTGATCCTTTAGATCTCTGCTTTACACCAGTGAAAAATCTGTGAGATGCTACAATATTGACTAGCCAATGGTCTTTTTCCTTTATAACTAGCTGATTTTATATGATTTAACAACCTCAGAGCTACTTGGAAATTAGAAAGAAAACTCAGGTCTAGAACCATAAGGCAATTATTGTCTGGGATTTTGAGATCAGCTGCTAAAGTCACATGAGAAAGAGTTACTTAACTAAAAAACCTGGCACCAATGAGTTCAGAAAAGAGAACTTTTTCTAAATGCCAGCATTATTATGAGCTTATGTTGAGAGGGGATATATACAAAGGAATTTTATCTTGCAGAAATAGAAAACAACTGAAACTACAATGAATTAATTAAAGTCTTCAAGCAAAAGCAAAGCATGTCCCTTAAAAATACTGCTACAAAGCAAGTTTAATGCTGGAAAAGAACCCCATGTTGTTGATGGGGGGGATGCAAAGAGCCTCTGATACCCATCCTAACTTGATCAATACTCATTCAGGGATCCCTGCCATAAATATTTGCAAGCAGTGTGCACTGTCCTAATGCAGATATAGACCCATTTCAGCAGGAAGTGTTCTGTCCTGTGCCTCCAACATTAACCTTTTTCCATTGGCCCAACATGGAGAAAAATTAAAATCTAAGCCAGAATTTTTTGTAGCTTTTTCAGGAGCACTCTCAACCTTAATAAAGAATATTAACAATATGTAGCCAGTACTAACAGTACCAGGCTCTGAATATCATAGGAAGTGCACAGTCTCACTTATGACCTGCCATTTGTTCAGGAACCATAGGAGTGTCCTGAACATCCCAGATTTCATGGGAAGTTTCCGTAGAGGCACAATGGTCATCCTGCCAAGCCTGTTCTTTTGGTTTACAAGAAATGGGTGTCTTTACTATAAGGCTTTTGCAACAGCAAGCATTGCACATAACAATTGGAGGCCCACAAATGACCCAGGAGGAAGCTGCGCTGAAGACTGGCCAACATATTCAAAAATTACCCAGATGTAAACCTCAGTGGCTGTGTGTCTACTCTGTTAAATAGCCTAGCATTTAGATTTAGCTGGACAGCTGGTCTCCCAGTCATTGACTTTGTATGTGAATACAACTTGTGCCAGAGGATTTCAAATACATGATGTTGAAAGTATATTTTTATACCTGTAGGCAGTGAAAAGCCATTAGCCTCACAGAAAGTTTCCTGTAAAAACAGGGTAACTTAAAAACAAAGCCATGAGGCAAGCAAAGGAGGTTGTCCTCCTAGTTCTGCCTCCTGTTCCCCTACGCCAAATCACTCTTACCAGTTTCCTTATCTATAAAATAGGCATAATTGCACCTTTTTACCTCACAGAAACAGCCTGAGGCTTAGGTTAGATTGTCTGTAAATTCAGACTGGAAAAATGCTATAAAGATGCCAGTTACTGAGCTTTTATCTTCCTTTCCTGAATGATTTCCCAACCGATTTTGCTCACTGTCACCAGTCACAAGTGTACCTGCTGAGTGACTGAGTAATATGCAGAGGGAAAGATGGTAAAGCTGCTGGGCTGATAGATTGTTATTAGCTCAGGTGACTGGACTCACTCTCTCATCTCAGCCTGCCTCTTCGTGGTCCCTGGCACCTTCAAACTGTGATGCTAAAGAGCATTTGGGTTCTGCTGGAGACCTGCTCTCTATACCACTGGTTGCATGTGCTTGCAAAGTCTTCTGGCCATCTCCAAGGAAGGCCAGCAGCTAAGAAACCTGCTCCACCTGCAGCAAATAGAAGAGAACATAGTCCTTGTAATACTCCAAGTGCTTTGGACTCAGGTCCTTGCCCAAATACACGTTAAAAAAGTAATTATAATTTTTTAGCCATCACAGTATTATCACAGGCCAGAGACAAAGATGGGACCTGTGATAAGAGAAGGCAAGACTCAGCATGGACATATGTAGGTCTGTCCTCTCTGAGCCATCTTGCTGACCAGAAAAATGACAGAAAAGGAGAAGACTCAGCAGTTTAGTTAACAAAACCCAAAGTCTTTGTTTCTTTGGAAACAAAGACAATGCCAAGGAAATGACTTTGGACTAATGCCTATAGGCAGCTTTTTCTGGTTTTTGGTCTGTTCATTTCTCATCTGCTTCCAGGGAAGCATCCAGGGGTTTGCTATGATTTTGTATTTCGAACAAAGCAGAAGACAACTGACTATGAACAGGGATAGATTCTTCCTTAGAATGAACATAAATGTTGTGGACTGTTTAGTGTGCAGGTTATGGTTCTTTCTCTTCTCCAACACACCAGTAACCCAAACTCATCCACATACACAAGTAGCAGAGGCTGAGACAAACAGCAGAAGGTGCATGTCAGAACTTGGCCACTTCTGCTTAAATTGGAGAGGGGCAGCCTTTCCAGAAGGAATGTGTTCCCAGTGATAAAAATATTTCCATTTTACCAGGATAAAGCATGGAAAGTTGGAGCTAGACCAAACTTTTCAGGGCACCTTACAACTTAGAGCATACTAAGCCATTCCTGTCCCCCAACAACTCTGCCTATGCTTCTCACAAGCTCAGAATTTCAGATATTACCCAAGGCAGTTGTTTGTCTGCCATGATTTCCCTGGGAACAGAAGAGGCCTTGCATGCTGGGACCCTGACCAGGACATTTTGGGGGATCACAAAGCCTCTACCCATCAGCAGATCTGTAAGCAAGGCAGCTCTGTTTCAGCAGCACTCAGCGCTTGTACAACTGCATCAGTTACATTTCATGCTTTGAAACACCAGTCTTATCAAGGGATTTTATCAGGTTGGGAAGTTTCAACACTTGATATACAGTACCTTTGAAGCCAGTGGGATAATGACGTCAGAGAATACCCTAAAGCCACCCAAGGTCATAAAGTTAATGGATAATAAAGGCATCTAGTCCCCTGAGAATAATGCCTTAGCTGCTCTATCTTCAAGTAGAGCTGCATCCAGAGGACCTGGAGTATCCCTCTGACCTGACTCAGTAACATAACACTGAGTGGGACAATGAAAACAACAAGTAGGGCAGCAAACACAAGACTGTTTAGGAAAACATGGAGAAGAAGAACATAGAGAAAATAGACCTGAATCCCTTTCCTACTTCCTAGTGAATTCACCTGGAGATTATTTTTCAGACAAAGGGCTGCTACTATACAACAGCTCAGTGCCTGGTTGTTTCCTGTGTACATTGTGTCTCAATGTTTCTCTCACTTCACCATTTGGATTTATTTTATCACTGCTTTAGATGCCAGCCATTCTTTAAAGCACTCGATCATCAAGCCTGGTTGTGCTGGACTGCAGTTTCCAGGAAATGTAAGCTTTTCCTTGAAAGCAGTTTGCTGCTGTAAATAAAATGGTCAGTCACATTGCACATGGTCTGAATGCCACCCATGTTCACATAACGTGGGGCACAGAGAGAGCTGCTGCCCCAAAGAGACTTTGAAGAGTGTTTTGGGGAACCAAAGAAGACACGAGGAAGAAGCTCAAAATCTGGCCACAGCTCAAAACAGAAAGAGAAACTGATGCATTTTTCTGGGTAACATGATGACAACTGAAGCTGTGATGATGCAGCAGTTAACCTTAGAACTTAAGGAACCATCTGAGGGCAGAAGGCTGTATGAAAGAGAATTCCCATGCAGGGTAGTGCCAGAGCTGGCCAAGCCTCAGCAAAGCTCTAGGGAGCAAAGGGGAGGCTCCCACATCCACCACCCTCCTCATTGTAGTGGCACCTTTCTACTGGCCAATTGTTGATGCCAAATTCACAAGCAAACAGAAAGATTTTGAAACACTTGAGTCAACAGTGTATATTTTATTGCATGCCATTGCCACCAGAATTTCTACAAGTTTATCACAACTCCACATTTTTTTTCCTTTCCTACTTCATTCTGCCCCACTGCCCTTCTGCTTCATGTTATACTTACCTGCAGTGTTTATTCTGTCACACTGCTTGCTCTCTGCCTTTTTCTGTTCCATTCCCTAATCTCCTGATCCCCTTGCACAGATTTCAGTTTGATGTCACCTTCTCACAGATTTCCCCTGTGTGCCATCAAGGACAGCAGACAGGCAACAGGGTCACTTCTTGCCACAGGAATGAGGAGAAACTTCCTCTGCTATCTCACCCTCCAGCATCCTCTGCAAAGCCTCTTCCACCTAAAAGACAACAGGACAAAGGGAAGAGGTTCTTTGAAGGGTTAAATTAAGTTATATCCTTTTCTCTCAGACACATGGCACTGCAGCTGCTGTACATGCTGGTAGACTCTATATGTTTCCCAAGCTGCTCTGGGCTCTTTCTTTTCTGCCTTCTTTATTTGAGGGGCCCACATTTTGCCATGCAGCGGGGAAGCTCAGTGGTCCCAAAGAAATAGAAAGCAGGAAAATCACAACCCCTCACTCCAGCACTCCCGGGGATGCATCCCAGCAGTTGCAAGTTATGTTTGGAACAACTTTAGCAGAATGAGAAGGAAGGCAGTCACAGCTGAGCCTAATCCAAGGAGCCTGAAGGGCACAGGAGTCCCAAAAGGCATCTGAGTCACACTCTGAACCAGAGGCACCACACATCAACAAAACGGACACAAGATCAGACACAGCTTCTGAAAAATCTAGGAAAACAGCCTGAGTGAAGAGGAGAACCATTAAATCTGGGTTTCTTTCAGTGTCAGGTTAGGTGTCCTCTCCAAAACCATATCTATACTGCACACAAAAGGCTCTGGATGAATATTCAAAATACGTGATCTAAGATATACTACTCAACTGTAAGAGCTCTAATACTTCCTTTCATTTATCGCACAAATACAAGCATCTTTATTGACTCACTGTCCCACCCACACACAAGATTAATAACTCATCCACATTCACACAGCATTGCCTGACAAGTGTAACTTGAACTGGAAACAAAACAAAACCCCAAGCAAGAAAAAATGAACAAAAGACAAACTCCCCAGTGGGACTAAAGCCATACTCATGCCTTAGTGAACCAGCCCTGGACATCTCAGACTTTATACCAATGAGCCCTTGATGTTCTCTGCACTAGTACCTAAAGTGGCCCCCACCCCTCTGAAGTGCTTCAATGGGGTTCAGTAGCACTGAATAAAACATTCTGTAACATTAAATAAAGCTTATTAGGAACAGCTCAAGCATACAGAAATAACACAGGCCCTGGGAGATTGCAGCCACCTGGGAGGGGCTGCAAAAACATCAACAGCAGGATTAGAATTCGAGTGATCTTGACAAACTGGAAATACAATCTGGAAAAAGCAATTTAGCAAAAACAGCTAGGAACAACTACAGAAAAAAACCTGCAAGGTCAAGGTAGGGAACATTGTGGCACACAGCTGATCTCCTGGAAGGGACCTGGAACACATCATGTGTCACAGGCTGCCCATAAGTTGTGTTATGTTATGCTGTGTTATGTTATATGCATGTTATGTTATGTTATGTTGTGTTATGTTATGTTGTGTTATGTTATGTTGTGTTATGTTATGTTATGTTATGTTATGTTATGCTGTGTTATGTTATATGCATGTTGTGTTATGTTATGTTGTGTTATGTTATGTTATGTTATGTTATGTTATGTTATGTTATGTTACATCTCTTGTGAATGTCCGATCTCATATTCAGATCCATGAACAAGAGTGTTGTTTGCAAATACTCAAGGTAATCTCCCACAACTCATTCAGCAAGGCCTTAGGGCTTGGCTCAAGGAACTTCACATCAACTGAAGAAAGAGGAGGGTAAGAAGGTTCAGAGATCAGAAGATAATTATTAATATAATTCAGAGAAGAAAAGACTAAGACTGAAATAATCTTCAGATAACCTAGAGGTGCCTACAAAGAGAGAGGAAATGTTTTCCCTGACCATTGTGGGCAATTGTTAGAATTACAAAACCACTTCTGGTAGAGAAGGTAATTCTTCTGAAGCAGATTGCTTGGGAGATCAGAGGATTTGAATAACAGATTAAAAACACTTTGGCCAGGAACCTTTCAGGCAAAGCTGATCCTCCTGAGGCTTGTTCTACAAGACAGAGACATACAACATCTGGATTTTCACCTATTTTCACCTGCAGAACTCTGCACGTGACTGTAGTTTGTCCCATGGATCCAGGGTATACAAGAGTCACAGAAAGTCACTTCCACTTATACTTGCCTAAAATGCTTAAGGAAAAAGGACGGATCAGGGATTCCTGTCTGATCTCAAGTACTGTCTGTAGATGTGTGAGTTCAGTGAAACCTGAGGTTCCTGTTAGGAGAGGGGTGATGGAGCAGGAGTGGGCAGCTCCCAAAGCCATTGATGCTGTGTCAGAGGGCAGGACCAGCCCACCCACCTGCTCTCTAGTACCAGCTGGTCATCCCCAGGTAGGGCAGGTATGTGAATGAGGGAACTCAAAGCATCCTAGAGACACCTTGGTGCTTGATTTGATTTGGTGGTTTTTAGAGATGAGAAGGAACCCAAATGATCATCGGATTGGAAGACATGGATAATGTCAGGGATTCACTGAATGTTTTGCATTTACACCTTGTCTACTTATTAATTGTATTGATAGTCCAAGAGCTGCTAAATCTGGGACAGGTTCTCAGTTTTTTCTTCTAGTAGCAGTTTCAGACCTCTTTGAAAGATTCCTTGTCTTTGTTCATTTGTTTGTGTGCTTTCTTTGCACAGAAGGTAAAAGCTGGATTGTTTTTTAATGTGTTATTCCACTGCAAGAATGTATTGATTTTTTTATGGAGCTGCTACACCTAAAAAACAACTACCATACCACGGAAAGTAATAAAAAAAAAAGGAAATAAAAATCCACCCATCTGCTTTTCCATTCTGCTTCTGGAATTCACCCTGTAAAGGCAATTTGGACTGTGCAGGCCCTGAAGAAGATCCTGTTACTCTAAGCAAAGCTGGAATAGGCTACTTATTGTTCTAGGCCACTGGTATTCCCCTTTCTCAGACATTGCCTGCAGAAATAACGAGCAGCTTAAACAGGGCTCCCTTTTGAAACTGTCAACAGCTTGAGTTCCCCATTTAAAGGCTCTGGCATCAGGACACCCTGAAGCCAGGCAATGTTAGCAGGAAGGCAGAATTAATGCGGAACAAGAAAAGCCTGCAGGGAGGGAGAGGCCTCTTGTGCAGGGTGAAGTGCAGCAGTGCTGTGTAACACTGAGACCAGGGCTCTGCAAAGCCCCATGGGCAGCAGGCTACTCATTTGTGGCTTTGACCACCAAAGATAGGGTCTCATTCCCACACTTCCCTTGTGCCATGGGGTCAGCATTTAGCACAAAGCCCACATCTGCTGGTGCAACCCTTCCTCCTCTCTCTGGCACAATATTTTGGGGGGCAGGAGTCTGGTAATAGAATCATAGAATGATGTGGTTTGGAAGGGACCTCAAAAACCATCCACTTCCAACTCCTCTGCCATGGGCAGGGACACCTCTCACTAGAATTGGTGGCTTGAAGTGCCATTCAATTTGGCCTTGAACACTTCCGTGGATGGGGCATCCATAGTTTCTCTGGCCACCGGTTCCAGAGCATTGGCTGCAGGTTGAGGGGCGTGATCCTGCCCCTCTACTGAGCCCTGGAGTGCTGTGTCCTGCTCAGTACAAGAGGGACAGGGAGCTCCTGGAGTGAGTCAGCAAAGGGCACCAAGTTGATTGAGGAACTGAAGCATGTGTCTCATGAGGAAAGGCTGATGGAGCTGAGCCTGTTCAGCCTTGAGAAGAAACCATTGAGAAGGGACTCAGTCAATGTCTGTGAGCATCTGAAGGGAGGGTCTCAAAAGGATGGACCCAGGTTCTTACTGGTGGTGCTGAGAAAAGAGACAATGGGCAGAAATCAATGCACAGGAAGTTCTACCTGAACATGAAGGAGAATTTCTTTACTGTGCAGTGATTGCAGACTGGAACATATTTCCCAGAAATTATCTGGAGTTTTGCTTCAGTAAAGGCATTCAACAACCATATGGATGCAATCCTGTGCCACATGCTCTGGGATGACCCTGCTTGAGCAGGAAGGTTGGACAAGATGACCCACTGTGGTACCTTCCAACCCAAGCTATTTTGTGAAGCTCTCCCTGGATCCTTCTCCAGGCTGAACAGCCCTGACCCCCTCAGCCTTTCCTCATAACAAGTCTGACAAGCATTTTACCCCTGTTAAAAGGAGGCACCCTCTCCAAAGTCCTCATGGTATCAGCTCCTCGGACTTTCCAACCACAAGCACTCAGGGTTGCCTCACCCAGGAAGCAAGACGCGCCAGGACAGCCTCCCCGACCCACCCAGAACAACTGAAATGCTAGTGATGCTCCAGAAGAGGGGTGCTCTTCCCCCTCCGCCCTCCAACCACCACCTTCCCGGCCTCCCAGATTTTTTTCAGCCTTCACTTCTGCTTCACTACGCAGCTGCCGCAGAGAAAGAAGCGCCAGGTTGAGGGCGGGGGGAGAGGGGAGGTGTGGGAGCTGCCTGAGGAGCTCCCGGTCCCGGCGCTCCCGACGCCGGCTCCCGCACCCGGAGCCGTTCCCGGCCGGGAGCCGCCCCGCGCGGCCGCCAGT
>VZTT01008748.1:11999-24964 GCA_013400855.1 Buphagus erythrorhynchus
AGAATGGTTTGGCTTGGAAGGAACCTTAAAGATCTCGTTCCAGCCATGGGCAGGGGCACCTTCCCCTAGATCAGGTTGCTCAAAGCCCTTTCAACCTGACCTGGAACACTACCAGGGAAGAGACATCCACAGTTTCTCAGAGCAAACTGTTCCAGTGTCTCACCACCCTCATTATAAAAAATTTTTTCCTAACACCTAATGTAAACTTTTCCCCATTCAGTTTAAAGGTACTCCTGTTTGTCCTATCAGCACATACCCTTGTAAAAAGGGTCCGCTTTACTACTCCCAATTTTTAATTTCTTTATATGATCATGATCTAGGTGTTTTAATCCTGATAGGATAAAATGTCTCCTGACATGTTTTGGGTTTGCAATTGCAAGCTTTGGTAGTGGAGGGGGTGCTGAGGCAGCTCTTGTGAGAAGCTTCTGGAAGCTTCCTCCATGTATGGCAGAGCTCATCCTTGGGCTCTCCAAAGATGGACAACCCTCTGGTCAAGGCTGGGCAAATTAGAAACAATGGTAAGTCCTCTGTGATAACATATTTTAGAAAAAAACAAAACAAAACAAAACAAAAAAACAAACCCAAGAAGGTTTGTGCATACATAAGAAAAGGGGAAAAAAATTAATCTCTACTTACCATCAGCCAGCAATGTTCATGCATTTCCTGGGCAGCAGGAGTTCAACATGTGGAGCAGTTACTTCAGAAAGCAAACATTGCAAATAACAAATGCTGCCCCTTATACCTCCCTCCCTCAGCTTTTATAGCTGAGCTGACACCACACGGCATGGAATGGCCCTGTGGTTAATTTGGGTCAGCTGGCCTGGTTGNTCCATGTATGGCAGAGCTCATCCTTGGGCTCTCCAAAGATGGACAACCCTCTGGTCAAGGCTGGGCAAATTAGAAACAATGGTAAGTCCTCTGTGATAACATATTTTAGAAAAAAACAAAACAAAACAAAACAAAAAAACAAACCCAAGAAGGTTTGTGCATACATAAGAAAAGGGGAAAAAAATTAATCTCTACTTACCATCAGCCAGCAATGTTCATGCATTTCCTGGGCAGCAGGAGTTCAACATGTGGAGCAGTTACTTCAGAAAGCAAACATTGCAAATAACAAATGCTGCCCCTTATACCTCCCTCCCTCAGCTTTTATAGCTGAGCTGACACCACACGGCATGGAATGGCCCTGTGGTTAATTTGGGTCAGCTGGCCTGGTTGTGTCCCCTCCCAGGACCTTTTCCATCCCCAGCTCCCTGATGGGGCTGGGATGTTGGGAGACAGCACTGAGGCTGTGCCAGCCCTGCCCAGCAGCAGCCAAAACACTGCAGGGTTATCAACTCCTTTCCAGCCACCAGGGCAAAGCACAGCACTGTGGGGGCTGCTGTGGGAAAATGAACTCCAGCTCAGCCAGACATGTATTGACATGTCGAAAATGTTTCAGAAGATCTTTAATAGATTGAATTTTGAGGGTTTTCAGGCATGAACTTTATTTTCTAGGCTGCCTTCTCAAGGATGACCAGAAGCTGGAGAAAAACTTGGGTTTGGAAGGAAATACAAACTTTGGTGCCTGGGAGATAGATCTCTTAGTGTTTCCAAACCTGGAAGTCAGGGTATCATTCTAGGATTCTTCTCACTATATCCTTCTACTGTTAAGAATCTGATTTTTTTTCCCCTCCTGATATCAGTTTGATCTTTTTCTTGCATTTACTTTAATATATGACTGACTGCTTGGGGCTACAGAACTTGCTGCTTGCAGATTTTAATCGTTAAATGACTATATTGACAATAGGGAGCAGTAAGTAGTCATCTTCATTTATGTTTAGACCGAAAGTCTTTGAGATAGCAGGAGAATATCAAGCTTTTGGTGAGAAAACAGCCTAACTTAAAAGTGGCTGGCTGAAAACAAATACATCAACTCTCTGATAAATAGCATGTTAAATTGTATATTAATAATTAAATAAATAAATACATCAACTCTCTGATAAATAGCATGTTAAATTGTATGTTCTTTTGTTCTTAACAATTCTTCACACTTACAATGATTTTATCATAGTAGTTGCTGAATACCTGTCACTTAGAAAATGGCTTATAATGTAGTAAAAATGTGTCTTTTTGATACCCTCTCTTTTCACTAAGCTCCTTTTCTTTCATCATAATCACATTGCTATCTGCAGAATACACAATTTTGGGTGCTACATTGCATTTCACTGCTCCAAACTGCGCAGAGTATTCAAATACCCTGAACAACCCTGTGTAGAAAGGTAAGTTTTTCTTTTACATGACAAGTTATATTTTCATAAGACATACAAAGCCAACATAAAATTTCTAGGTTTTGATCAACACCTCTGTACAATTCTTCCGGCCAACCTCTCATACAGATGTATCTCTGCACAATCAATTCTGTTTTATTTACTTAGACAACAAATGAATATGACAGTTAAAGGCAGTTAAAGAATCTGATATAGAATAGTTTGGAAATGCATATGTTCTCCACTTCTATGCATGTCTGCTGCTAAGTGATGCAATGTTATAATATATTCACTAAGAAACTTTGAGTTTCAGTATTAAAATTACTGAAGGTTTTTATTATAACAAGTTTCAGCAAATCCAAGCCTAAGCTGAAGCAAACCCCATTAAAACCCCTCTGAATTAGACAAATATGCTCTTTTTACATGATTAAAATTGGGGAAAAAATGAAAAAAACCAGTCCAAATAGAAACTATTTTTTTTCAACCCTTAAAAAAGCATGGGGTAAATCAGAAAAATTAGTCCTGCATTTTACTAATGGTTTCCACAGGTACCATTAAAGCAATCTTGGTGCCTAGTGGTGAGATCTATTAATGTTTACAGTGCTCATGAAAGTTATTGGGAATACAGTTAAAGTCAGGTTTGGGTTAATTTGTACAACTCCTTTCTCACAGAAACGTAAACTGTGTCAAGCTTTTGAAACAGTGAATAAAAGGAAAACACAAGTACTGCTTTCAAGCCAAAAACATTTGGTCAACCTATAATGACAGATCTTGTGCTTGACAATGAACTTACTTCTTTCAAAATACATACATGTTGACTCCTGGAATTTACAGGGACCTATTTAAAGTTCACTTTTGGACAGTTTTGGTTGCAATGTAGATAAAATTTTAATAGGTTTTATTGAAGAAACATCATTCAAAAAGGCAAGTTTATTCTCATGACTTTCTTCTTAAGGCACCTGTTCCTACATGTTTTTTTGTTGTTTGGATTCTGTTCTAATATTAGAACAGTAAATCTAAAGGTGTTTTAAAGCAGTTTTCATTTTCTTGTATTGGAAGGTGTTTTTAATGCTTCTTTTAAAAGGATAAATTGGTTTAATAAAGATTTTATTTTGTAGTGTTACTTGTAAGTGGAATATCCATTCATTAAAAGAAACCAGATAATATGCTCTCAATTGAAAAAGACAAGTGATATAAAAAATATCAGTGTGACTTCCTACAGACAGTTCTTCATGGATTGGTAATTTCTTCATAACTATGTTTCTAATGGACCATCACAGAGGAATATATTTAACTGTTTTACAGTCTAATTAGATGTGGCACCTGTCAAAGTGCCTGATTTATCTCTAACAACTGCTAAACTACATATCAGAATACAGGTTGACCAGCTAACAAGAAAAGTCCAAGCGCACTGTATACTGGCTATAGACAGAAACCATGGAGACTTTTAATGTCTGAAAACAGAGAGCTATTTATAAAAGTAATTTTAAATTCATTTTTTATAATAAAACTCAGACTATTGGCTAAGTTTTATGGTAATACCATTTGTATGCTCTCTCAAAGGAAGAATGGTTACACTTGAATGACTTTTGAGGGCACACAAACAAGATGTGGGGAAAGAAAAGTGGGAAACTAAGCTCAACTGTTCTATAAGAATCAAGCTATGAGTGCCATCCCAAAGTAATAACTTTACTGTTTGGAAGGTCTTTTTATTTTTCATTTTTGATGTAACAAAAAGTGTCCAGGAAAGGACTTGGGGCTGGAAAGCCTGGGTGTGTCCTTGGCTGCAGTGAATGTAAGATGGTGGAGCACAGGATTCTACATGGAGAAAAGCAGGGTGAAAAGTATGATTACAAAGCTGGACTTCAGAAGATCTATTTTTTCCTTCAAGGACCTACTTGGAGGAGTCTCATGGCTTAGATCTTCAGTGATATTACTTAATATCAATGTTAATATTCAAACATCACTTCCACTAGGTGCACATTTCTCCGAAGAAAACCCAGCTCTCTGTCTACCACTTTCTGCCCATAGACTTTAAGAATGACTCTGACCATTTCCAGAGGGGTGATATCTCTTTTTAAGTCTTCCAGAGAATTTAGGCATTGGCCTCTCTGCTTGTATTACCACACAAAAGTGCTGATTAACGTCATTTGCAATGTGGATTCTCTGCCATTAGAACTGAGACTAAGCCCAGTAACTCATTTCACTCAGGGCATTGAAAAGCTGTCAGAGGGTAACAATTTCTGTCACAACTGATCTAATGCAGTTGTGAAGAAGTGACCTAGAGGTGTAATGCTCTATCTCATTACCAGCTATGTAGGCCCTCCAGCCTATTTAACTTTAATTATTTACTTTTGTATTTTACCTTTTTCTCTTTGCTCAGGAAGAAATGCCTTTAATCTTCAGTAATGCTCAAAGACAATTGAGCTATTTTATTTTTAAATGTGATATTGGGCCTGTATATTAGGGGAAAGAAAGCTATATTACTCATTCTTCTATCTTATATATAAATATAAGGTATTGATTTTTGCTTTTGTGTTTCATTCTGTCACCTTTTTATTTTCCTATTCTCAAGACAGTAGAAATCTTTTCAAGTGTCAGAATAAAAACCTTATAGCATCTAAGAGGATTAAACCATTTCACTGGGGGCATTGTGGTTTAGGATTCTTACTTTATCTGAAGGGAGACCTTGACATCTTTATATTCTAACAAGAATGTGAGTAGTTGTGTGAAAATCTCTGGGATAAGAGGGTTAATTCTAGTCACAATGTTTTCAAATAATGAGCTCATTCTTCAGCTATTACAATTGTAGCAAGCCATCTCATTGTGTTTCATTGCTCCAGCATCTCAGGACACATCCTACCCATTTTAAGCATCTACAAAACAGCTTTGTAGTTAAAAGTCTACTGAGTATTGATTAAAAATCTCAAGGACAGAGGGACAGAGAAAGAGGGGAGAAAGAAAGGAGGAGCGCAAAGGGGGAAGAGAAATCTTTAAGAACCAAATCTAACACAAATCCAGTGAAATGCATAAGCTTTTGAATAGCATAACAGTGATATACATTTAAATGACTGCATAACATTTGGAGTGGATTAATCTTTACTTTGCATAGCAGATATTCCAGAAATGCAAACTGAAGGTTGATTTCATGGAGGTCAGTTCAGAAATGATTGTTTTAGATTGGGTAGAGGAGATCATCTAGAACTACTCCCCCCGTCACCTATGACTAAGTTCTGCCTACATGTATATTTATGGTAACTGGTGCATTCTTCTTTAATCTTTCTTATGGTCTTTGTTCTTGTTCCTAGAAGACTGAGGAACATAAAAAGGCAATATAAATTGAAATTTTATTTTAAGAATGTCAAGGATCCTTGGGTCATCTTAATTTGTACTGGCTACAGGACTTGGAGAAATTCATGCATTCAAACATCTTTTAATTTATTCAAACCAAGAATCATTCACTTTCCAAGACCTAAGGAGTGAGGAGCAGGATTTAGGTCTGCCAACAAGATGTTGTCATTCTCTCTGGTTAAACACAAACATTAAGAGTTTAGGAACACCCAATCATTTTTTGTAAAATACTTTTGATACCAATGATACTAATGTGGGATTATAAATGTAATCAGTTATGAAAACATGTATTACTTCTGTCAAGTCTTCCAAAATTTCCTTGTGATTAATTTCTATTGAGTGCTAATTTTGCATAGTGAAGAAGGACACAAGTGAAACGAGGCTTTACTGAGGAAAAACTAGTTGTGTAACCATAATTTTGAAGACATCTTCAGAATCGTGGAAAAAAGCAGAGGACTATAGCAGAATTACAAGTTGATACTTTGAAACAAAAAGCACAGGATGACTGCAGAGGTATAAACGTAAATTAAACATGTGCAGTTACTGATAAATGCAACTTTAATAGTTGGGTAGGGCCTATTTTAGGCGTAATTTAAATGTATAGAATTGTGGTCCAGTTTGTTGCAGATATTTGTTATTGACAGCATAGGTGGAATAATCTTTAGATTGCTTATATGATAATAAAAAAATCCCCAAACTAAATGCAGCTATGCCTCTTCAGAACAGCATATGCAAATGTGATCAATCTGAGACGTTATACTGATATTAAGCTATGCCTTTGTTAACATGAAAGGAAAGTGTACTTCTCTTTCTTGTACTGACATCAGTACCCCATTTCTGAAGACTCAGTTGTAACTGGCATAACTCAATTGTCACGCCCTTAATGCAGGAATATTTTCATCAGCTTTAGTTCTTTGTCTTTGACACAGACAAAGAAAATGGAGCAAGGAAAACTAGATGAATGGGAGCATGGTCAAAGTTGTTATTCTGTTTAAGTTTTTATTCCATATGTAAAAAGTACATAATTATATATCTATATTGCTATGAATTTTTCCTACATAATACAAACAAAAATACATTGCATTTGCAACAGAAATATAGAACAGAAAAAAACTCATCAAATATATTACTATGGCTTAACAAGTTATTCAATAATAAGTCATTGGCTAATGTGCTGAGTGTACTCATAGAAAATAATGTGACTTTATTTACCAATAAGCCTTTGTTTTTTAATATATTTAGTGATGTTTCATATTTTACATGTACAGCACATCAAGAAATACAGACCGGTATTACAACTGATACATGGCACTCTATTGAGCAAAATCCATTTTACAAGTGTCTGAGTCCTATCTTATATTTAGATAGTAAAATGAAAATTTACCATCTCAGAAAGAAAAGAGGTTGTTATAGGCACAAGCATAGTGAAATTTTATTTGTGCTCTTTTTCAGGGCAGTTTAAACAGAAACATGGAGAATGTAAACATATCTATTTTGATTCTGCATAAGATACACGTCAGTATTTTCAATTGCTTGAGATTTCTACTGAATTTTATGAGACCTTTGAATGTCAAAGTATGTCTATGAACTAAAAAAAAAAAAAAAAAAAAAAAAAAAAAGTNAATTCCCTTTTGACAAGTCCTCCAAATTTGGCTTTCCTACAATTTGACCATCTGTTTGTGCTGGACCTGGATTCCTCTGATACTGGCAATGGCCAGTATTGTCTCAGGTGGTGAGTGCAAGAGAAGAAATGGTAACATAAGGTAGTAGGATGCTCAATCCAGCCAAGCAAAGCCAAAATGTAGTACATAAAAGCAATTACAGTTTATCTTTTATGCACTGAAATTACAGAATGACATTTTAAAGATTCTAGTAACTTACATTTTTAAGGACTTAGTAAAAATTAGTTAAATGTCTTTAGGCTAAAAAAAGATTTTAAAAAATTTGCAGCCTGAATTTTGAGTCAGGTGAGTAAGAAAAATGTCTATGCCATAAATTTAGCTGCTGAACTTAGGTCTAACAAAAAGCACAAAAATGTCCCTTGATAGTCAACAGACATACTTCAGAAAGGACGTTTATACCATATAAATTAATTTATATGTGTTTTAAAATACTCTGCATATTCTTCAAAGTAGAAAACTAGAAAATTAATGTTAAATCTTCTAATCTTCTCACAAGAAGACCTAGTTGTTTTTAAATCTATACTTTTTGGCTACTTACACTTTCTGGGAAGAGGATATGGAAACAGGTTTTTCAAGCAATTAAAATGCACAGCTAGTAGTGAATTTCAGAGAAGCAGTTTTACCTCTCATGTCCTGTAAAGCTGACAATTTCTGCATAGCAACGTAGATTAAGAACATCTCTTTGTGGTGAAGCTCTGTGTTTTGTACTACTCAAGATAAAACTTTCTTTGTAAAAAATGTTAACTCTGCTATGCCATCAGTCAAAACAAACCATATGCAGAGATGAATGTGGACATATATTTTTGTATAGTCTACAATCTAAGTAATGTGCAGGGAAGTTTCACACCTTTTCAAGCTATTAAAACAAAAAAAAAGAGAGAAAAAAAAAAAGTAAAAGAAATCAGGTACAAAGAAAAGCAAAATCAAAACATTCCCTTCCCTACTCCCACATTAAAGCTAGGGAAAAAAGGAAGAAAGATCTAAACAAGATACAATCTCTTCTTCATAGACAAACTCTGAAAAATGCTAACTTGCTTAATGCATAAGTGCTGAAACTAACCCATAATTATGGTTTCCACTCAGTACATTTTGTGTAGTGCTCCATTCAGGTTTTCTGAAGAAATGGTCCTATGGATAGAACAGATTCCAATACCTATAGCTTTTTAAGGGTAGGGTTTAAGACTCAGTACAATGAACTGAAATGACATTTAATTACTGATGTGCAGCCATTCAGTTCAACTAATTTTGATCCCTGGAGTTTAGTCATCATATGTAATTAACTTTTACTTTCATAAAAGATTAATGTGCTGAAAAAGCACCAATGGCTGTGAATGTTACACTTCAGGATTTCTGACAGAATTCAAAATTAATTCTAAAAGATAATTTTTCTTACTAAGTGTTAATATAGCCATCTGCTCTAAAACAATGTAAATTTGTTTTAATAGGAGCATATCATTACCTGTTTTTGATTTCATGGTCACACTAACTGTAGGATAAGCAAGTGGGGGAATAATTCAGGTCTGGACAAGCAATCATAGTCCATTCAAATAAAACTAGCAGAAAGCCTGATGAGTAATATTTGAAAGGCCCGTTGACTTTTCTTTCAGTTTTTGTTTTTCTTTAAAAAAAAAAACAAAAAATAAAAACAACACTTAAAACCACTGCAATTATCAGAACTTAATTTGATTTGTATTTCTGGTATATCTTAGTAGTAATTATGAAATATAAAGATCCATATATATAGCTACTTACCAAAAATAATGATTTTTTAGAAAGCAGGTTCACTACTTCATGTGTATTTAGTCAGGCTTTGCTGACCTTTGTTACAGAAAAGGATAAATAGATCAAAGCTCTGAAGTAAAATCAGAGAAGAATTGTGTCCAGAATTGTATTTCCATCAATCAGCTGTGCTTAGCAAGACAATTGCAACACAATTAAATCTCTATGATACAATAGTGAAGTGAAGGGACATACAAATTAGTTTTTAGTGAACCAGGGTACCAAAGCACTGTCACAGTTTGGTGAAACTGTTTAATCAAACTAAAATTATCCGTTTGCCAGTAGATCTAGGTTACCTATTAACAGCATGCTCAACACAATACACAGCAAACAGGTTGACACAGTATAACCCTTGAGAACCCAAAACACGTTTGTGAGGGTTATTGCTCAAGAATAAAGTCACTTTAACAATGTTGGTTGCAGTGGCATCGCTCAAGCTCAGACAGGAGGCAGCAGGCATTTGGTCACTAGGCTGACACTGAAACCAGCTCAGCTCAGCTTCAGCAAAAGTGAGCCCAGGCCTGCCCTGACACTACATACTCAGGTCAGGAGTGCATATCACTGTGTATAAAAAAAAAAGACAAAATCATTTTTATGGAGCTACAATGTAGTATCTGTATTGCCTTGTTCTGTGAGGAATCATGGGGTGACAGAAGGGACTGGTTCTAACCAAAGGAAAAAACATATTATAAAAATAATATACTTTTATGAACCTTTTTATAAGCCATAGAACAACATTTACAAACGCAAGAGAACATTAAGTAGGCCAAATACCAGGAGGCATTGCCAATGGCAACATTATGATGGAAATTATAAAAGTTGAAAAATTTCTGGAATATTCTGAAACCCTTTAAGCGACCTAGAGACGTTAAAGAAACTACAGGATAAAAGAGTTAGATAGAAGTTAGGTCTCACATACCTAAAAAAATTTCTTTGTGTATTTATACTGTTACAGATTTATCTTATTAGTGAACTTAAATTCTATTAAAAAACCCTAAAATTTTGATTGCACCTACAAACTGGAATTTCAACATGAATAAGATTCTGCTATGAATATCCATGTGAAAACTTCTGAAGAACTCCTGAACCTCATAGTTGTGTGATAGGCTTAATGCTCTTAGCATTAGGCTTAAACCTGAGATCCATTTAGCATTTGTTGAATCTTAACATCTATCAGTACCACTCTAAAATGCTATTTTATCGATTATAATTGATATATGATGTTGTCATTTGTAATGTTGACCACATGCTAGTATGACTTAACCTTGTCATACCCTTAACCTTGGTGAGCTTTAGTGGACCTATGATACTAAACCTGAGAAAAATCTAAACATGTTCAAACGCTTTATTTCATGCAGCAACTAAAGAGAGAACTTAATCCATTCGACTCCAGTGAGAGCATTGTTATTATTATTATTAACTATCATTATTACTAACTATCATTATTACTATCATTATCATTATTTTATAGGAGAGCATACAAACCAGTACAAGACTTGTATTGCTTTCTCATCACATTCTCTTAGAAAAATATACTGGCTTGTTTAATTTCTACTTTGCTAAATGAATTGTTATCTAATAGGCTTAATAGCTCTCCCTTATGGCAGTATTAGAAATTGAAATAATATTGAATAATTCTAGAATTATCACTGGGAAGCACTACTTTAATATTATTCTCTGTTACATCAGTCACTATAGTAATAAAACAAATTCTGAGCTCTATTTTTTTTTCAGTCTGGTTCAATATCTATCTGTTAAGGCAATTGCCATATTATATTAATTATCCTTAATGGCTTAGACATTCCACCAATAATATATGTCCTTAGACTCTTTATAATTTTTCCCTGAGTCCTATCGATTTCTGCAGGGGGAGGGTTATGAACGCAAAATTTTATTTTCTGTATTTTCCCTTATATTTACCACATAAATGCCACGTATTATTTTTTTTTAAATTTCAGGATTAAATCTTAGGTAACTAAAAAGACTATGCTTTGAAAATAGACAAAAATATAAGGCAAAGTCTATCTGGGACAATTTTCTAAACTCCTACGATTTTAAATGTAAGCATCTTATCTGCCTACCTGCCTGGGCCAGAATTGATCATATTCAGGGCATCAGATACGCTTACTATCTTTCTGCACCACATGGCTACTGCGATGCATTGTTTGTATGTGTGCAGTCTAGTTTACAGGCTTGTCTTCTGTGTCCCCAGAGGTGTCTAAAGCCTTAAATGACAAAATTTGAGGTCACACTTTATTGAACAAATCTCCATTAATTACTTCCAGCAGACCACTTGAATCAGCAGCCTTCCACAGTCTAATGAGATAAATTGTATTGAAAGGTCCTGCACAAATACAAAGAAGGAAAGTTTGGGATGATTTGTCATCTCTACTAATTAGAAGTGATTGTTTTTCCTAGGTCTCAAATAAAGTCAATATCTTAATACAAAGATATTCTACTTTAACTAGGGTTTGGAATTAGAAAGAATAGTCTCTATCAGTTTTCACCATAGCATTTTAAATTGAATTTGATGCAAGAACTGCACAGAACTATTTCTTCTAACCTACCTAATGCTGTTAGGCAGTGATTTGAAGTGAATAAGTGAATACTAACACCAGTACATAAATGATAGAACTTCAGGAGTGACAGTATTATGCAAATTATATTGAAACCCCCCCTATTTTTTTAATTTGTTGAGTACCATGTTCAAACAACCATGTTTATGCAGTAAAATCTAAGAGAAAGGGAGAGGGATACATTCATTAAGGCATTTGTCTTCTGAAACCACCACTGTGCATACTAAGGCTCTGCTTCCAAGGAATGGTTGGGCTTTGTTTGCTGATGGAAAGTAGAAAATACACATTTCTGGTTTTCTCTGCTTACACACACAGTCTTTGCTTTTCTTTATTTAATTGCCTTTATCTCAGCCCACGAGTTTTTTAATCTTATTTTCTCCCCCATCCCTCTGAGAAAAGGGAGTGAGGGAGCATCTTGATGGGCACCTAGCAGTCAGCCACAGTAAATGCACAACAGAATTCATGACCACAACTCTCCCTGTTGACCAGCTATTAAACTGATTATATGGATTTTTCCATATTGGCAATACCATCTGTCCAGTAAAGTTTAAACCAAAAGGCATGAGCAAAAGTGATCTTTAGAGATCCAAAGGACATTTCATTGAAAGCAAAATTCTTTATTTTCACAAAATTCCATCCCAAGCAATTATATCTGGACTGCTTAAGCTCCACCTATAATTTTAACCAGATATAAAATTCTACTTTAATTGCCATCTGCACAGTTACTCTGTATTACGGGGCAAACACTTTATTTTATCCAGTGGCAACTGGGATGATAAAGGAACCTACCATAACATAATACTATGTGATACATGTGATTCATGTTAATTAAATTGCAACTATATTAGCAAAATTGTATTTAGATCAATAGAAGACAATTGTTACAGAGTGAGGGGGGAGATGGGTGAGACAGGGCAAAGGACATCCTCCAGATGTTGGGAGTCAAAGAAGGATGTTGGAAGGGAGTCGAACAAGGATGCTGGAAGGGAATAGTAGAAGGACCTAGGTCTGATAAGCAGCATCTAGAAATAAAGTTTCGACCTTGAAATGGGCCAGGTTGGGATGATTCCAGGCATGGAACTTAATTTTATTGTGGGAACTTATGCTTAGTTATATAACCCAAGCTTAGTGCGCTTGCGCTACTTGTAAGGTTCCATAGCGGACACTGATGAAGACGATGAGCCTTCATCGGAAACAAGACCCTCAAAAGGATTAGAGACCTCTAACCATTAGTAGAGCATGCGCCATACAACATAGTGACATCGATTTTTAGGAATAGAAACTAGGAGGAGTTTTCTAGAAAATTCTGTAGCATATAGTATATAAGT
>VZTT01008748.1:29892-52029 GCA_013400855.1 Buphagus erythrorhynchus
CCCCTGTCTGAGGAGCAGGGAGGAGAGGCGGCCATCACCCGTGGGTGCTGTAGCTGAGCCCAGGGAGGCTGAGCGAGGTCCCAGCCTTTCCCCGCCTTCCCCTTTCCAGCGCGGCCTGAGTCTCCTGAGATCCTGGGACAGCTCCAGCATTGTAGCCTTGCTTTTGCCTGTGTGAAATCTTAACTCTTGCAATGCTCGGATAAGACTTGCAGACTTTTCAATCCTCCCCGGAGTGAGAAGGGAAAAATTAAAGAGCTAAGTTTCTTTAGATGGAAGGAGAATGAGGAGATGCTGTGAAGATGGCTGAAAATCTTTTTGTAAGATTGTAGGGATGAACTGATCCTGCACTGAATATTCCTATAAACCATGGAGAAAGACATGGGGGGTTGGAGATGTGCCATTTGATAGATTGTTAATCAAAGGCATCTGTGTTGAGAATTCTTCGCCCCAAGGAGAAAAGGGGATTTTTGTTTCTGGAAAGGAAGCATGAACAGAGAGAAAGAGAGATGAAGAGAATTTTTTGTTTTGGAATAGTTCATTCTTAAAAGTAAACACCTCATGAGTTTAACATGGCCCATAAACACAGCTTTGGGAAAGCTGTGAAGATAGGAGGAGCTTCACGACTTGCAAGTTCTTTCCCAGATGGGTGCAAATTGTAAAAGTGAAGCCACGAGAGAACTGTTTTTTTTTCCCCTCCTTGTGGAGAAGTCCCTATGACCTGACAAGAGGAAGCTTCTCTCTCCGAAGTGAATTGAATAGGATTATTTAAGTGGGGAACTGACTGAAGTGTCTTTGTATGTTGTTGTTCAGAAGGAATGGGAAGAGGGAGGAGGGAGTGGTCTGAAAATCTTATTCTGAATTTGTTTCTTTCTTTCTTTATGTAGTTAATAAATTTCTTGTTATACCTCTTTTAAGTTTTAGGTCTGCCTTGCTCTTTTGCTCCTGGTTCTGTCTCACATCAGGAAAATGAGTATATTTAAGTTGGCAAATCAGAACTATAACAGTACCAAGGATGCATCTGCGTAAATCTCGTAGTTTGGAGATTATTACCACTTAAGCTAGCCATTCTTTTGCTTCAGAGATGAGCAGCAGCCAAGGCAGATGGCTGGACTGAATAAAAATATTTTTGCAAGAAGCTATATTGACTTTTCATAGCCCAGTACTATACTTCAGGCTCTCACCAATGACAGTATTTAACATGGAGCTTAGCTGGGCAATATTTATTTCCAGAGGGTCTCTGGACATTTTCAAAATCACATTAAACTGGAAGCTTAGAGCTCTACTTTCTAGTGAAGTTTATTTCATTTGAAATGTCAAAACCTATTTTTGGTTGTTTATTTAACAGTGATTATTTTTCTGTATTTGTTTTATGCAATCTATAAGTTTAATCTAAGTTTCTGACTTCATCACTCACAGTTTATGCAAGTGCAGACTAATATTAGTAATTTTAAATTATTTATCTGATGATAGTGAATTTACTCTGTAGTTGAATGATGAGGATTTCTAGAATTGTAGTCATCCAGATGACAGCAGCTGTTTGGATGTCACAGAAATAGATAAAAGTTAGCACATTTTTGCTAGACACTTGAAAGTATTCTGCCACCCTATAAGTTTTTTGCCTCACTGTCTACAGAAAAGCAGATAATGATAAAACCATTCTTTCTTAAATGCAACTTTTAGAATTAAGCATTCTTCATGAAATAATGAATTAAAAAAAAAAAACTTCTGTGGAAATAGATGGTTTCTATGGAGCTTTATAATAAATTTTGTTTTCTTTCGTTTAAAAATAAATTGATGGAATATATTTGTGTTATTGAAGAGAATACAAAACATTCATTTCCTAGGTTCAATTTCATTCTAAACTAGCAAGCACTTAACACTGTCAGCCCCTTGTGCTTTTAACTGAATAAAGGTCAGATAATCAGACATCTGAAAGGACAGCTCATTTATCATCCTTTGATAAATGTGTCAGTAGCTAATCTTTAGCAGTGGATGATAACACTACACAATGAAAAGTTAATGGATTCAAAGCACTGAATTTGCCACAACATGGATGTAATGATGCTGTAGAGCAGAAAGTTCAATTTTATTCCCTATTTTATATGAAATTATATTTTTGTCTGAAAGCATTAATTACCACAATCCAAACATTATTCTGATAAACTATGTTCATCAGAGGACAAGAATGATCTTGATAAGAAATTGTAATTATAGAGCTGATTGAAGTATTATTTCAACAATCTAATGCAGTATTTCTATCCCATCAAGCTAATTGCTGAATCCTCACCAGTTTAACAATTACTGCTAAATGTCTCTTGCTACAAGTTTATATACACCATTTTAGTAGCACATTCTCATTTATATCTCATCTATGATAAATCTAAAATCAAAATTAGTATAGTCATCCTAGACCTAAAACTGAGATTGAGAATACGTGTCTGCTTCAAGCCACATCTTGTCAGCCTTAGGTCATCATCCCTGTACAGGCATTTGAAATATTCTAAGGCATCTCAAATGGCCAAAAGCATGCTTTCAGACTGTAATTAATTTATTTTCTCAAAACTTTATGAAACTTGTTTTTAATCTAATTTTGTAAGTATCATAAAACATAAGAAAGAATAGTGCTGAAGATAAGATGGGTGGTAAGGAAAAGTGATAAACAGGACTTACTAGATTCTTATATTCCTTGGATTGATACCAGAAGTAAAATGTCTAACATATAAGTTTGTATTACTTGATGAACACAGCAGGTCTCTACTTCCCTTTTCCTTTATCTTCTCTATCTCTACAGAAGTTCATGGCATAATCACATAAAGACTATTTTTTCCAGAACTCAGAATATGGCAATTATGGTTAAAACTCTTGAAGTTTATTGATCTGCTGTTCAGGCTGGGGGGTCTTCAAGGAAGTATATGGTGTTCTCTTAGATTCAGTTGAGATTGAAAAGATTTGGGAAGGTCCCATACAGGATAAGGACCATGACAGAGACAGTATCCTATGTTTTAGTGATTGAAAACACACTGAAAGGACTCTGGAGAAATTTGTCAACTTGCCACCTCACAATTACATTTTTCAACAGAAGGGAACAATCCAGACCTAAGTGGTTTATGTTCTGGTTTACAGTGTGAATCAAGAAATTTTAGATTTATTACTTGACTTTAAAAAGGCCAAAGAAAATACATCTGATTAATTAGCATATTAATTATCTTTATTTCCTTAATTCTTAAGAAGATTCAAGTAACTCTATCCATCTTATAAGGCAGTTTAGTGAGCACAAAGAAGAGAAAAATGTGGCTAGAGTTCTCATCTAACGTTTTAAATATCCTAATAACAACTTTTATCCGGTTGTCCGATATATTTTGCACTGTAATAGTTCATAAATATGTTGTGGAAATCAGAAATATAATTTCCTGGAAGTATAATTTTTCAGGTATCCTTGTCATAAGAGAAGCATAAAAAAAGTTTATTGCACATTGTGTATCAGTCTTGCAAACCCTCTGTTATAATATTTGAGTTAAACAGTAGAACAGGAACTTTCTTTAAAAAAAAATCAAGAAACATGAAAAAAAAAGAAGAAAATATTCTAATTGATCAATTTTTTTTCCCACCAGGCAGTTTAGCTGACACCTTTGGTGTATATAGAAAAGAAGGCTTGAGACCATTTCCAGTAGATTCACAAATATGAGTGATTAAAAATTGTTTTCTTACAGTACCTTTATTATTTGCCAACATTTCAAACAATTTGCCATGATAGCTACTATTCAAAATAATAAACTTCTATAATTTCAGAATAAAAATTTATAAGAAAATTTGTACCCAGTGTCTGGATCTACTAATTAAGACCAAGTGGACAACATTAGAGTAGAGAAATAATACAGTGAAAGCTAGAAAATAATTAATAATCACATGAATACTCTTCTTCACAAGAAGAGTATTTTTGCTTTTGGGAGCAAAACAAAATGCTTGCATAATGGGTTTTTCTTCTTTCATGAATATTTTGTAGTTGGACTTCATTTTTTCTCCCTATGTCAAATATTTTAGTAATTAGACAATCTTCTTATAAGTTGTTCTTGGATAATAAGTTAATAATATGTCATTCAATTGAGAATAGCTTTTTTTTTATAATGAGTGAAATTGAATTCTGATTATTACAAGATAGTCATATATGAAATGTAAAAATTTTATTTTCATTAATTGATGGTAAAAATAAGATTTCTATTTTCTTAATTAAAGATTTATCCAAAGGACATCGAATTTGTGACTTATGCAAAATTAACTGAAACACTTAAAAATGTTGATGTTAAAAATATTAAAGAATCAAAATATATGAAAGCAAATAGAAAATACAAAAAATATATTAATGGAAACTGAAGTGCTTGCTTCAATGGTTTTACTTCCTATATGGTATTATATGACAGTCTACAAACATGGTAATGATAGATTGAGTCAGGAAAACTCCTGCAAAATGAAGAAAGTTTTTTTAATACTCAGAGTAGAAACAAGAAGAATAACTTTAGTGGCACTGCCTTGAGCACAGTCAAGGCAATTCAGTAACAACTGCAGACACAGCATTAAAATACTCTTTTTGAGCATTTGAATTCTTGGCTAAAAATCATTAGATAGAATATGTTTTAAGGAGAAATGTTTCCAAAGTGAAACATAAATTTTCTGTACCTGTTCACTTTAAACAAAAAGATAGAAATTGTAGAAAACATATTTCTAGGTTCATCCAAACTTCTGTGTATTTCAAAGTTTTATTTCTATTCCTCTACAAGACAGATTTTACAAAGGTGACTATTTCTCATGAAAAGTATAGAGATAAATTTAAAAAAAACTACTGCATGATCCTAACTATGTGCATCACATGAAATCCAAGGAAAGGGTCAATTTTTTTTTTATAAGCATAATCTTAAAACATTTAAGTATATGAGTATTGCTGACTCACAAACAATTACTGTAATATCACTTTAAGATACAATTCTGCAACATATCCAGGAGGGCTTTATAAGTGATTGGTCATATCTAATATGTCCTTCAAAAGGTTTAAGATATTATGCATCCCCTCAGGTGTAAAATTCTATCAAGACAAAATACATTAAAATCTCAGTTTTTCACCAGATCTATCTATCACTAGAAATATCAGTGATCCAAAAAATGCAGGATGAAAAGGAAAATAGAAACAGAAAAGCAGAGTGGTTTAAAATTATGCATTGTCTTATATGGGAGGTGCCAGGTGCAAACTTCTACCTTGTTTTTGTGGATTTTATATCACCATAGGGCTTCAGTCTGACTTAGAGCCTAAGGATTTTCATAATCATGATGGTTCATATGCACTGAAGAAAACAGATGTTTTCAAAATTCTTTTAAGCAAATAGGTCTGGGATTTGATAATAATAGGAACAGTGGGATAATGTGAAAATGAACAAAGCTGCTCAGAGATGTTTGTGAGAGACTCAGAAAACTTACCATATTTTATGGTTACTTTTTTTTTACAATAAATAAAAAGTACATTTATGTTTTCTTGTTTCAGATGGATTCTCCCACACATTATTGCTGTTGCTATTGCTATTGTTATTATTAATATTACTACTCCTACTATTGTTCTACAGATAATGTAATGTAAGATGAAAAACACAAGATATGTGGAGATATGCAAAATAAACTCTCAGACCATATTGTCTTTGAAAATAATGTATATCACTTGTGAAGCTATGAAGCAAATAAATTGCAAAGTCGTAATGAAGGGAGCTAGACTCCTAGCTCAAATCCAAATTACTCTCTCCACATCTTTCTTGAAAATTGTTTAAAGGAAAAATAAATAAATTATCTCTGAAGCAAATTTATCTTCAACCCTAGATGTTGAATTACATGTGTATCTATGGCAATGCTTACTGTAGACAGCAATTGGAAAATCAGGGCTTTTTTGAACATTTTTTTTTGAACATTACAGCTTTGTACCAGATTTTCTAGTCCAATGTTAAAATTATATGTTTCTGTTACCCAGTTTTTCTGCTTTTGGCTATTCTGATTTTGGATGATTTTCCTTTTTGTTTTTCATTTTTTAACTGAATCATTGCTCTTCTTACACTATCTTGGATGATTTTCTGTCCCTTTAAATTCTGAGCAATGGATATAGCAATTTAAAGTTTTCTGACACCTTTCCTGTCTCTTTCCAAATCTTATCTACTTGGCTCTGAATCTCAGAACCATGGAATGGCTGACACTGGGAGGGAACTTTTAGTTCATTTTGTTCAATACTCCTGTTCAAGCAGAGTCAGGAGTCAACCAGCTCCCCAGGTACTTGTGGGTGCATCCCATCAGGACACATGGATTTATGCATGGACAGTTTTCTTAAGTATTACCTGATCTCATCCTCTTCTACCAAGAATAAGTCTTCCTTGCTCCAGAATTTCCCTTCATCTCTAGGTCCTTGGAATTGGGGAAAAAAAAANAAATGGGGAAAAAAAAAAAAAAAAAAGAAAGAAAAAAGAAGTTTTGATATAGTGGAATTGAATGCATCCTCAGGAAGGTATCCAATAACACCCAGCTGAGTGTTTTAGTTGATTCTCTTAAGGAAAGAGATATCCCCCAGAAGTACCTTGACAGGCTTGAGGAGCAGGCTGTGCAAATGCCATGAAGTAAAGGCCAAGGTCAAGGCCCTGTGTCTGGGTTGGGGCAATACCCAATATCAATATGGAATGGGAAAAGAATGGATGCAGAGCAGTTCTGTGAAGGATGACTTAGGTATACTGTTGAATGAAAAGTTGGACATGAGCTGGAAGTACGGAGTTGCAGCCCTAAAGGGCAGTCATATCCTGGGCTACATCAAAACCAGCATGGACAGCAGGTTGAGGAAGGTGATTCTGCCCCTCTGGTCTTGTGGCATCTTGCAGCCCCCAAAATAAGGATGTGAACCTCTTAGAGGGAGTCCAGAGGAAGCCACTAAGATGGTCAGGGGAGTGGACCACTTCTCTTATGGTGACAGTCTGATAGGGTTGTTCAGCCTGGAGAAAAGAAGGTTCTAGGTAGACCTTACAACACCTTCCAGTACCTAAATGGGGCCAACAAGAAGGCTGAAAAGGGACTTTTGAAAGGAGCATATAGTGACAGGACAAGGGGGGATGAATGGCCTTAAACTGAAAGAGGGCAGGTTTAGATTAGATAGTAGTAAGAAATTGTTTACTATGAGGGTGGTGAGACCCTGGTGCAGGTTGCCAAGGGAAGCTGTGGATGCACAAGGCCAGGCTGAGTGGGGCTTTAAGCAAGTGGGTCTAGTGGAAGATGCTTTAGTCCATGGCAGGGACTTTAAGGTTCCTTCCAACCCAACCAGTTTATGACTTTGTCATTATTCTCTGATACATAGGAACTCTGCAGACTTCTATATATCTTGAAAATATTTCTTTAAGAGAGGATGCTGCAAAACAAAGTCAAAAAATTTTGATTCCTCACAGGTGCAAGAAGCACAGAACTGAGGTCTCTACCCTCTTGGGAATATTGCAGGAGTAAGCTGTTGTATGGTGAGAAGGCAACACTTTTTACCACAATGTTTTTTTCTTGAGAGAAGTTATGACAGGTATGCTGCTATTGAGTGTGGGTTTGATGTAGTTTAAGCATAGGTTGGCTTGGGTTTGCAGAGAAATGCAAAAACAGACAGATATGATGGAATGTCCACATAACAACTAGATGAATGCAGGCAGCAATCTTTGGCAAGACTTAAAGCCTAAAACCATACACAATGTGATCCAGAAGAAGCTTTACTGATGAAGAAGTTTTACTGGTGAAGGCCAGTCACAATCAGACTTTCAACTGACTAAATAATAGATTTTCATCCCTTGCACTCCTGGGCTTTGGTGTTCACATGTACTTATGTTGCAGTTTAAAATCCATTAGTACTTTTGTGAATCCAAATCTAAGGATTTAATTTTTACTGCTTTACTTTTCTGGGCTGCTAAGGAAGAAGTTTTTAGCTTGGATTTTTTCATGGCTTCTGCTACTGAATCTCCATTAGCAAGGATGAAAGAAGAAAGTTTATACAGTGATGATATACATCACTTAAAAAGTGATGACTAAGCATTTCCACTATAATTTTAAGTCACATTTGATACAGCTGTTAAAGATATGATAATTTCACTTGAGGAGTATTTTTTTTTACTTCTGGCTTTGTCAGCTAGTTTTATCATTGTCATAATTTATATGTACTTTAAGCAGGATGTCATTTGTAGCAAAATTACTTACCTCCAACATTTTATCTATCACTTTTTGCTGTGCCCAAATAGTCTTCATTTCATAAAGCTTTCGGTATGCATGTGACTGCTCATACAAAACGCTTCTTATCCTCCAAAAGTGTGTCTCACACTTTTGCCAATAAACAGGATACTTGCCATTCTCAGTCTCAAGAAAATATTTTTTTTTGTAAGGTATTGGCTATTTAACTATTTAACAGAACTGGAAAATATTTTGTGGAGTATAGAATTCCTTTACAATGTATTTGTGTTTCTAATTTTTAGCAACTAGAATCTATTTACTTACACTGTGATTAATTTCATAATGTGAGATCCTAACTGAGAACCGAATGTATGATTGTTTAAATCAGAAACTACAGATCCCTAATTGTCCATGACTAGATCTACATAGATATACTTAGCTGTTCCTTAGGTTAATAGCACAGACATTCTGATAATTAATTAATTTAATGTGCTAATTCATTAGTGATACCCTGTAACTTTTGAACTGTGATTTTCAGCATAAGAAACACAAAAAACTGTAAGACTGAGGCAACTAAGATGCTTACTAGTCCCAGAAAACCCAGAATATATGCTAACTGCTACATGTAGTAGAATATATAGCAAAGCCACCCAAGAATTGATCTGCTGGCCTGTGGAAATGTTGTCACTATTTGCAGAATACATAGAGGTTTCACAAACATAGGTCTTAATCACTCAGAGGCATTTTGGTCAGGAAGAGAGCTGCTCTGTCTCCATTTTTTTAACAAAACAGGAACAGAGGTATGTATATCACAGTTGTAGTAGGAAAAAAAGACTGTTTTTTCCCCCCATAATTTTTTCTACCATATTCCTATTAATTCTTACATACTGTTTGGATTTTTTTTCAAATATGAACTTTATAAACTTTTACAGACATACAAATAGTTGGTTTTTGCTTTAAAAGTAACTGTTTGATCAATAATTAGATAATGCCAAAGGATATTTAATGTTCATAATAGAGTGAGAAGTGGCAAAATGAAGAAAAAAATATTTTACTGAGTTCTCTTAGTTTTAGTCAAAAAGAACTTCAAAGCATACCTTGCGGCTGCCATGAACAAAATCTATCATGTAAGCAGCCACCTGTGAACAGTTTCTACAAAATTTGGTGGAGGGCATTTATCATCCCTCAATTAAAACGTCAAATCTAATTAGACTTCCCTTCAGAACACTGTATCTTACACAGCGGTACAATGAGAAAAAGACTTTCCCTTGAATTACTAAAAAGCAAAGGGGTTATCTGTGAAAGCTCCAAGAGAAGCAAGGGGGCCTTTCTGTAGCAATTCCAAATGCAAGAGAGTTGATTCATTAGCTGTTTACAGCCCATAAAGCATCTATGGATCTGATATTTTACCTGGATGAAGGACACATTCATTCTCATAAGACTCCAGACCAAATTGTTCTGTGATTAGGAGAGATGTGTCCAAGATTCACAGGTTGTTTTGATAGTGACTGGCATCATACATTGGCTGTTTGGCAGAGTGAAGACTTCACTATTCATTTTTTGGTACTTGTTTTTAATCCAGTATGACACATCTTAACAAAGCTAAACACCAAATGATTAACAGTATGTTCTTTCAAAAAAGGGTTTCAAGCATTTTTCTTTTTCAAATATGGGCTGTTCGGTCCAGCCTGCAAGCCTGAGTAACAGAAAACACAGATGAAAGCAAAATGTTAAATATTATTAATAGTAACCTAAACAATTTCAGAGAAACACACATATTTAAATAAAAGTTCTAATATTTCATAAAATCTACCACTGTTAGCTATAAGAAATAAACTAAAAGATATCAAATTAGTAAATATTCTCTTCTTACTGGTCTCCTGAAAACTGGAAATATCATGTGCAGATGTGCATAATGCAGTCTAATGATCTGAAGACATGAATCACCATACTAATAACACTCTGTAGGCTGGTCAAATTGTATCTGTACATAAATGGAATTATTCACTTTCCTTAACTCAATTTAAAATTCAAACTTTAACAGTAATGCTTTTATTATAATGGACAAGCCAGAGTAGTCATAGAGTTATAAATCCTCATTTTTTCTGCCTTTTCCCAGCTTTCATTCATTCCAAATACTATAATTGGGGTTTTTTTTCGAGTTTTTTTCTTTCCTGTTGCCATTGTTAGGGATAGCGTTTTACCTCTGGGGTTTTTTTCCAAGATTGTCTCTCATTTTTGTTTTTATAAAATATTGCTAATTGTCAGAATCCAGTACTGTCTGTCTAGGTTCTTTTAGATATTCCAGACAAGGAGGTTTTAATTTTTAATACCAAATTTACTTTCTAGTGAATATTTTATGTTACATGGGACTCTGACTTTGCAGAACAATATGGCAATATAATGAAATCACAAGACAAACAAAATCCAACAATTACAATATACAGTTAGATAGTAATACAGATGTGATTCCTATTACAGGTCTCTCTAAGCTCACCATTATGATGCTGGGTGTTCTCAGTCTCCAGTAAGAATATGTGAGTTAAAGCCAGCTCAAGCCCTTTGCCCTCTTCAGACTAAATTTTGTTGTTTTCCAATTTTTTTGAGAGTCATGTATTCACACATGCATTCCCATGCAGGACTGACTAGCTGGGCAAGATAATACTTTGTGTTAGCTATTGTAGGAAAGGCCATTTACACAACTGCTTGACACATTCAACAGATACAGTCACTTGAAGTAAAGGTTCCTCTCTGGTCCCCTTTATGTTGTGCTTCCTTTGCAGCAGCTGTGCTCCTGTAGGTCCCTAGGGGAGCAGAGATCCAGCCGTGGAGGGCCCCAGGTGACAGCAGGTGGAGATGCAGATGGACAGATGGAGGAAGCTGCAGCCTGTGGGGACAGTACAAGGCAGGAGCAGGTGCTGACAGGAGCTGCAGCCCATGGCACATCTCCACTGCAGCCATGCATTTGTGCATTTCTGCACTCCATGGAGAGGGCCCACACTGGAGCAGCCACTGAAGAACTGCTGCCCCTGTGAAGGGGCAGTTCATGAAAGACTGTAACCCTCATGAAAAACCCCATGCTGGAGCAGGAGGAGCAATGTCAGGAAGGTGGAGTGGCAGGAGCAAAGGCTTACAAGCTGACTGCAATCCCCATCCCCCACCTGCCATTCAGAGGGAGTAGGTAGAAGAATCAGGAAAAAAGGAGTTCAACAATGTGAAATTGAGTCTGGGAAGAAAGAGAGAAGGGAAGGTATTCTCAGTTTTATTCTTTTTTCTCGCCATCTTATTCTATTTTTGCTGGAAAAAATTTAATTGCTCATTCTCCAACTTGACTCTTCTTTGCCAATCATGATCTCTTCATCCTTATCTCAACCCACAAGCATTTCCTTCACATTTTCTCTCTCCAGTCATTTTGGGGAGGGAGACTGATGGAGTGGCTTGGTGGAAATCTGATAGCCAAACAATCTTAACCTACTGCACCTATCTTCTCCGAGCCTTCTTTTATTGATTGGTCACACAAATAAAATGGAGATTGGCAATCATTCCATGATTTTCCATGATATTCCACATAATTATTTTCTGTAACTAGAAAATTGTTTGGCAGTGACTGCTCCTCTTCTGTTAATAGTACAGTTTTTCTAGAAAATGAACATAGAGATAACAAAGTATAAACTTAAAATTCTCTCCTGCTCATAAATATTTTTTTTTTTGTCATAGATGAGACAGAACGAATTGCAAAAAGGGAAGAACTGAGAACAACACCTTCTATGTGGCAACACAGAGAAAAATTTCTTTACTGTCATCATTTTTTGGCATGTGTTTTGACAGCCTCCATTCATGAAAAATATTTACAGTACCTCAGAAAGTTAATGGAAACTCTTCACTCATTAAGTGTGTACATGAGGTGGAAGCTAGAGTGTACTAATTCAGAAAGCAAGAAAATATATTTGGGAAAATGTAGGAAATTAGTAAAGTAACTAAATTCTGAGCAAAATTATTCTCCACTATTCCTTCCCCTTCACCAAAATTAAGATGCTTTAAAATTAAATCTCCACTTCTGGTAAAATGTGTTCTGTATTTGCAAGTACATCTATTCTGCTATTACCTTTTTTCAGCTCCTGCTTCTATTTACATTTGCAACTCATATGCTTGGCTGGGTCTTGATAAATTTTCAATGTATACTTCACATTAAACCAGCTGTGGTCCTGCTTAGAAATAAATCTTAGAAATTATTAATTTTCAGGGGTTACTTCTCTGTGTCATGATTATATTTTATAGGTGTTATCTACTATGGGATTCTCAGGTAATTGCTTGGAAACAACATTAAAGTTTACATTCTTGATAGCTTTCAAGAGATGAAATACCGATTTCCATTAGCGAGCATGCATACAACAGACACATGAAAGTATCAGCCAATAATTCAGATAATAACCATAGCAATCATCATGCACCAGAAGGTACATGAATTATTTTAAAATACAAGCACTTTTAAGACATCTTTTCATTTAAAAAGTTTTTTAAAAAGTTATAAAACTGATAGAAAAATCAGTTCTGTCAAATGTATGCTATTTCACTTAAATTTATTTGATACTTTGTCAGAGTATGAGACTATTCCAATATGAGTCACATCTAAATGAGTCTGTAATAATTTCTAAAGTATAAATGTGTAGTAATTGAGGGGTTTTGGCATACAAAATCTATTTGTGCATCTGTCATCATATTTTCTTGATTTTTGTACTCATGCAAATACCTATTATGTTAGTATAAATAGATCCTGATGACTCCCCTTCCCTCTAAGGTCATTGTGTTTTGTTTTGTTTTGTTTTGTTTTGTTTTGTTTTGTTTTGTTTTGTTTTGTCCTCAAAGGTTTTTCCTAAAAATAAAATGAAAAATATTTATGCCTAAACCTCTTTCATGGAAGATTGAAGAGTCAGCAACTGTCCACAGCATTAGCCAGCATCAGTTAAATCATGCCTGCAAAAGACTTTTGAAAACTGGTTGAGGAGTACCAAGAAGCTGTCTTAAAATATCATCCCACAAATGATCTATTGATCTTGTTCTAATAAATCTTCTCATCTTTATGTAGGTATACAGCACATAAGTTTATCTGTATTCCATTAGTTTTCATGCAAGTGACTTCCATTTACATTCTTTGCTCTTAATTTTTTATTCTTTCAATAGATCTTTTTGTTGTGTGAAGTGGAACTGGGATGCAGCATAGTAGTTATCTTCTAAAACAGAACTTCTGAAAAAAACTCAACCAAACCACAAACAGCCACTTCCCAGGAAAAAAAAAGACTGTTAAGAAGGGAAGTGATTGATCACCTCTCCAGAGAGAAATACAGAGGTGTTTCACAGGGAATCAACTTATCCAGACTAGATTTTTGCCAACAAAATATGTTTATCCTTATCCTTATAAAAATGTCTTGGGATCTCTTAATGAATATTAGTTACCAGGATATTGAGACCAATCTCTAAAGTAATTTCTGTCTCTCAAACATGTTGTCATCTTGCTAAAACCTGACACTACTGCTTGCTGGGAAAGCAATTCAAGTGTTTGCAATGTGCAGACATTCTGATGTGAAACAAAGAATTGAAAAGTCTCTGCAGAAAAACTCATACTGATTAAAAATCCTGTCTTCACTAGCTTTTATAGCCAAACTATATTGTATGGAAATGCTGCCACATCCTTTAGAAATTCAGATCAAATTAAGACCAGTATACTACTACATTAAATTTTACAAGAGGCAAGAAAAATGTTTTGTACCTTATTTGTGATTTTATTGAACTACATGACTAGTTTAAAAACAGTTAAAGTAATTAAATATGGTACTAATTACAGCAGTTAAGGGTGACAGCATTATTTACTATAAGGTTTCCTTATGTTTGCAAGGATAACACCTTTTTTCTACCTGTCTGATAACTTAGTCAAAGTTAGCTAAACTAAAATCATCTGAACATTCAGCTTCTGAACATATATGCCTAGTTAAAAAGAATAAGAAAAGTAAAAAAAAAAAAATCAAGCACAGAGTGCTGGACAATTCTCTGAAACAGGATGAAAGAGTATATCTGAGTTTTTATCAATGTTAAAGATGTTTAGAAACTTCTTTAAAGACCTTTTGCCCTGTGCTTTAAATTGAAGAGATTTGCCAGGAAACATGGATTTTTGCCAAGTTTGTAAAAACCACAATTAAGCCAAATTACACATTTTTTAAGAAGTTTACAATGCATACATATTCAATTGGAAAGAAGAATTTTACAGCTCTGTTTCCTAAGGACTCCATCTCATGACTGAGCATGTTCTAGTCAGGTCTTAACAGATATTCATGCATTGTGGAATCTGAGTCAGAATTAGAGGCAGCAGCAAAAAGTTTTTTCCTCTTGAACAATGAGTCAAGTCTGTATTTGTGTCCAGGCTGAAAGAGAAGTTGGAGAGAGGTGCAAATGAGGGTGCAAACTATCCTATTCAAATTCAATCATGATAAAAGACATTTTTACAGCTAGATGACTAAACAGAGATTTGAAGGGGCATAGAAGGTTCCATTTCGAGGAAAATACATAACATGGTATAAATTGAGACTTATTTAAAAAAACTCCTAGGATTCTTCTATCTATTTTCAGGAGAGCTGTTCAGCAATTTATGATTAGAAGTGAAAAGGACAGGGAAATATACATGGATATAATCTAGTAAGAAATTGTAGTAGTGTTGCAGAACTGAGGTGGTCTCTGCAAAATAAAATGATTAATATGTTGTAAAAGAAGAATCAAGATCAGATGTAGAGCCCAAAAATGAAGCTTTTATTAGAAAGCATTTGAGCACTAATGGAAAGACACAAGTGAAAGTCAGAAGGCAACAAACAAGGCAGTCTGAATGAAAAACCTTGTGGAGGGGAAGTGGAATTTATTGGGCAAGCTGTTGGCAGGACAGTCTTCAGCAGCATGCAGAGGTTTTATCCAGAAAGGAAAGAGATTAATGATGTTTAATAGCTTTTGTTGACTGGAACTGTATGTAAATTCCAGCACAAGCATAGCAACAGAAAGTAAAATTACTGTTTAAAAAACATTCCACTTTGGGACAAAACCACACATAATAGCTGGCAATCATAGCACTAAGATATTTACATGAATGACAGTAGAAAATATAATCATAGTAGTCTTATAAAATAAGTAATTAAATTATGTCAATAGTATTATACATAAATGCTAAAAATTCAAAATCATGTTATCATTAAAATATTAGCAGAATAGTGTTATGGGCATGACGTGCACCCTCAGTGCCAAACCCCTGGGTTCCCCCAATAAACTTAAGTTAACAAGTCTCCTATCTTGGGCTTTAGAGTTCACATCCATGAACCAGCAGCATCTTCTCAAATGTGAAGGATGATGTCCTCCACAGCAGTTGACTATCAGACACTGATACCTGCAGTGCTGATCCTCTTGACATTGAAAGTTTCAGATCAATCATTTAAGCTGCTTTTTATCCCATGAAATGATTGGTTCCTGTTACTCTGTTCATTATTTCTCCATTTTTGCAGTCTGATTGTTACTTTGCTGAGTTGCTTTCTGAGTCTGGAAATAACTGCTGTGTCCTTGGTCATCATGTCTTCTTCCTGAGAATGATCCTCTAGGGCGTCAGGTGTTCAAAATGAATCAGAAATTAGCATTTCAATTAATCCATATCTGTGCAATATCAAATACTTTTGTATTAGCGAATACCACATCAAGGCTTATCTTGACTTCAGACATCATTTTTCCCCTGCTATGGTGGCAGGGGTGACCACATGGTGTGGTGCATCAGATGAGCATTTTCCTGATCATTCAGATCAGCAGTTCCCTTCTCCTACAGTAGCAGTTCATTCATGCCTATTTTTCTACCCAGGATCAGCAACTCCCTTCCCTAACACACACTTAAAGCATTTTTGACATTCTTAAAGTTCTTTTTACACGTGCAGTAAGGAACTGGGAACAGTAGGAACAAGAGGAAATATTACTGTGGATTCCAAAAGATAGAAGCATATACTGACTAGTTTAGGAGAATCACAAAATGAGTAAGGTTGGAAGGGTCAGCTGGAGGTCTTTTAGTCCAATCTCCCTGATCAAACAGGACCTTCCAGAGCATGAATCTTTTAACGACAAAATCTCCTAGCCCATCTTCACAATTCATGATCACTGTGTGAAACTAGTCTTGTGGCAACAACTGAATTACACTTTAAAAAGGAGGAAAACTTCCTGAAACTCTAAAAAAAATCCTGTTGCTCATATGACATAAGTCTATAAGCTGACAATATTTAGGATTGATAAAGAGTTTGTAACAAGGTTACTAAAACTGTGTTTTGAACAATCTGCAAATAAAATATTATGAAAATATTGCTTACAAATACATTTTGTTAAACTCACTAATTTTAGCTAAATTTTCTCAGAGACAGCTGGTGCCTCTTTAAAAATAAAAATGAAATTAATTCATGAGTTTTTAGACCAAGCCACTTTCCTATAATTCTTTGTTAGTTTTGCAGGTTTTCAGCATCTCCTTTTAGATTGTGTTTTCCTGTTTGTTTGCATTTTCTCCGTGTTGTGGTTTAAATCCAGCTGGAAATTGGACTCAAAGTCATAATACTTTGTATTCTCCATTACTGTAAAGTTTAATTTAAGTGGCAACTCACACTTATGATTTATCATACTGTATTTACATGCTCTATTCTTCTCATGTACCTACTTATCAGTGATATGTCCTGTTTTATACTGAATTCAGAATTCCTAATGCTCATCAGAAATAATAATTTTTACTCCTTCTGACTCTAGTTCATATTGACTGTGAGAGAACTGCAAACAGCTATGAAACTATTAATAATGTCCCCCATGTTGGGGTAATGAATGTGGAACAAAAGGCATTTGGGTGTTCAATGATCAATATAATCTGATTCAAGGAGAACTTAAATTCTCTGCCTCAGGGAAAAAGAAGGCCCTCAACATATGTGAAGACTGAATTCCAAATTCAAATGGGATGAAAAGTAGCTTATATCCTAAGGTCTAGAATAACCCACCAAGGAAAACTAGACAGTAATAAATTGAATACTTAGAAACATGTTTACAAGAAATGACTGCATGCATCAAGAGCATATTCTGGACTTGATTTTAGAGTCCAGTGGTGGAACTAAATCAAAATGCTTGTACCATGTCCCTACTGAAAATCAACAGATGGCCTCGATCTCTTGTGTATTAATATTTTTTTGCACATAAACTCCAGCAGCAAAATTTATCCCCCCAAAAAGGAACTCGAGGTGGGGATAGGGGAAGGAGAGCAAGGGATGGGAGAAAAAGAAAAGACTGAAACATGAATGGCTGTAAATGTCTATGAAATCTTTAGGAGTCTGCTTCTTAGCTGATGGATTGTTTGGTTAAAAATCATCAAAGTTTATTATAAGATCAGTTTACTAAACATAGAACGCATTTATTGTGAATAATTGCTGGAAAATAAACAGGCAGTTGAAATAATATCCTATTCTCAGGTACACAGAAAACCACCTTATTGTTGCATATCATTGCAAAATACAACTAAATTATAAAAGGACAAAGCTGTGCAATAAATGTTACAGTTTTTTGCAGTATCAAAATCAGGCATCATTTCTCCTTAGGTTTATGATTTCTACCTCCTCCTTTTTTACATTTCTTTCCTCTCTTTTCAAGTCTTTCATCTTTTTTTTTATCATATACAAGGAAATTAATTTTCTCCAACTTTCCTCACTACTTTTCCCATTCTTCTTCTGCTACTTCACCTTTCTCTCACCGTTGCTAAGACATTTGTAATAAGGCTTCTTGATTTTCTACAAGACTTTCATAGCTATTTAACTGTCTTGTACCAAAAAGATAGCTTGGTGATATTCCTCAGAGATTTTTACTCACTTTTGCAAATCTAGTGAGAACTAGAATTTTAAATATATTGAAAAATTTGTGATGAAGTGAATGTCTGCTCCATCCCCACAAAAGCCATCCCATCAGAGCAGAAAGGTCTGGAAAAGTATGGACCAAGGTATCTTACACCAAATCAGCATCCCAAATATAGAAGTTATGGTATTACCCTTCCTGCTCCGCATGATGAAATTCGGGTGAATGGCTACAGACATTAATTAGAATGAAGAAGTCTCTTCAGATCATATTTTAAAAGAAAAGTCTTGAGGAAGAAGTCTTGAGGAGAAGAAAAGTCCATGAACAGTAAGATTTGCCTTGTGTTTTTCTCCGAACAAATAATACTTGTTGATCTTTCAGTTAATGCAGTTGATGTGTAATTAAGGAGATGTCTTCAGTAATAGTAGACAAGTAACCTTCTCTCCTTTTATAATTTTGTTAGCTTTATATTGGTGACTTAATTTTCATGTACTCTGTGGATTTGTCTGGTATATAATAGGCATATTATTAATCTGTAATTTCACAGATATTTATGCCAAAAAAGGATGCTGGATCATCTAATGTGACCTACTGTGCACTCCAAGCCCAATTATGTGTATTTAACTGAGGCATATCTTTCTCAAAGACACTCAAACTGCTCTACAACTTTTCAAGAGATGAGGATTTCAGTATTTTTTTAATTACAAAGGAAAAACCCATTCCTCATCAACATATATAAATTCCTTATAATTGGAATATTCCTTTAAACTACAACACAAAATGCGTTGGGTATTGTAGCCATACATCTCTTCCAAAAAAACAAAACTCAAACAAGTAATTTGGTATACTAACTTAAACAGGGTGGCTACTATTACAGATAACAAGTAATTCAGTTTGTGTATTCCTCAAAAGAGCATATCAGCAGACAGAAAAATAGTAACTTACGCATATAATCTCTGTTATGAATTGTTTTCCATTGTTCTCCTATGTTCTCCTTTTCCAGATATCACAGTCTCCAATATCAGTTCAGAATTAATATCCATGAAACCTCCATTATTTTCTTTTATTTATAGAAATGAAATAGTGTACATTTAAATTACTCAATCAGTCCTAAATGTTTCTGAAGCTGTAAGAACCTCGCCAGACCATAAGCCAATAAGGAACTCTGTCATGATTTTCTGGCTCATCTTACTGGGCATGCTCTAAAAGATCTAAAGACAGAATAACAAGCAGTTGTACTAACTGCATTGCTTCCATTTTGTGCTGCTTCTTTCTGAGACATTACAGTAACAATGCCTTGTATCTCACAGATTGAATGGATGGGTCAGCTTGTCAAACAAAACTCAAAATTAAACTGTTGTTCTGGTCAGGTGGAGAAAACAAATTGCTTATATTTATCACACCCACCTTAGGGGAAGCTCTGAAAAGAAGCAAAAAAATTCAAAGTCCAAGCTATTATTCATACCTTCCTAAAATTTGCAAAGACCTAAGCTGGAAAAAAAGGTGATATCTTTTATTACTGTACTAGTTTTGTACACTGTTAATATTCTTTTCTATGTCCCCATTTCCATAGTGCTTAATCACTGCATTCTGATACAGAGAAGCTAGAAACAATAATCTGTCATTAGCCTCATATAGTTGCCTCTTTTCTCCTTTTAATTTCAGAAAAAAATGGTAGAATGACACACAAATATTGCAGCAGTTGCAGAAAGAAGAAATTACTCCCTTTCAGCTTTCAGTTGTTTCCCGTGTAGTTAAACTCTCACCTTACCCAAACCAGAAATGTCCAGAACTATCAGACTAATGGGATCATATTGAGAAAACACAAAGACGTGCCTCAGGCAACAGAATTTTTGTGTCTCAATCTGCTGGGCAGTGCTGACACACGAAGAAAAGAATCAGTACTTAGTACTTATTATTGCATTGCCTCATCAGTAACGCTCTTTTTCATTTTACCTAACCCCAGAACAGACATCTACATGACCTGAACAGTGTCCTCTATGGGCACTGGAATAAAACAAGAATTTACAGGGTGCAATTTGTCTCATCCTAATGAATGCTAAAAACAGAAAAGAGAAATTTCGCTATGGAAGTATCAACCCATTTACAGGAATATGGTGATTTAAAATCATCTGGGGATTAAACTCCAAACAAACTGCTCCACATACACCCACCCCCTCTGGTGAGAGAGGGCAGAGTCCACGATGCTGACCTCCAGCAACTTCCCCAAAGAAGGAAAAGATCAAAGGGTGGCCACTCCCCTTTGAAGCCACTCTCCCCAGGGATGATCTTGTGGTATAGAATAAAAACAGAGACTTGTCCATACAGCTCTAGACTCCACCCTCTTCTTGGCACCTGCAAGCAAAACTAGAACAAGTGACCATTAAGAAAGATGGAACTGGACCTGATTAGATCATATATTGTTGATGTGATGAACATTTGAAAAAAACACACCTTAGTAGCTATAAAGTGGATGTGTTTTTCCTTATAAAATGCAGCGACACATAAAAGATTCATAACTGCCTCAACAGACTGAACATTTGAACCTTCCCAAATTAGCCTTTAGGAACACTTGCAGTACCAATGAAATTGCCTCTTTTCTTGAAGATTAAAAGAGATTGGTTTTACTTTTTGGGCAATTTCACTTTGCTTATAAATTGTTATTTGCCATTTTACCTAAATGTATTTTTGGCTTTTCTTTTTGAAAAATTGGTGATTTTGAAAAGGTTCACTGGATGTTTCAGTATGGAAGAAATGTTACCACAAGAAATCCTTTGTGCATATAAATAGATTTATATAAATATATATCTATTAATTTGTGAAAAAATTGGTTTTAACAGTCAATGGGGGAGGGAAACAGAGGACACTTTCACAAGTCATTTGAGTCTATTTCTCTACAAAATACAGTAAGAACAATAGAGATGATGTTTCTTTCCAGGTAATGAGTCATATTTGAAGTTTTTTATTCCACAAATATATTTCTATTTATACCTTATCAAATGTCTGAAAATTATTCATTCTCTTGTCCTTTCTGACTGCAAAAATGCACAGATATTTCTCTAGGATAATATGAACTTTCAGATTATATAAAGCAAAAATATTGTAGCTTTTCATGAAAGCAGCTATCCATCTGTACTGCAATTAATGAACCAGAATTGGCATTTTTCTCAGTTCTACATTTTCTGCTGATCAGGAATTTGCCCCTGGGAAATACAAATGCCTGCTGCTGAGTAGACACGAGGTGTAAAATACTGATACAAAGCATTTAATAGAAATCTGTATATAATGAAAATAATTCCTGAAAAAATTGTTGAACCTCACTGGCAAATAACTAGCATTGTGCAACAAAGTATGGAGCCGAACTTAATGTCGTAACATGATTTTACTTTTTCTTCTTTTTAATGTCATTGGATATAAAACAGTTTTTAATTTCTTTTTGAAACCATATGAAATTGAGGTCTGATTAAAGATTCTGTTCTTATAAAAAGAAGCATTATTATGTTCAAAATAATTTCCATATTTAACATATTTTTTTCCAAAGAATATTGTAGCATCTCTGGTTTTACCAATAAAGAAACTAAGGAATAAATGTGTCGCAAATGAAACCGAGTTAATGATGGGATCAAGAATAAAATGCATCACCCTGTCCCTGTGGAGATGTGTCCTCTATCTAGAAACTATGCTTTTCCCACCTCAGCTGTTCACAGACAATACTGACTACTGGCTGTGTTGTGTGCTTCATTGCTGATGGTCACAGAAGTGCTAGATATGGAAAGAACCACAGGAAGGCAGCAGATGGTATTGTCTGGGGACAGAGTTGTAATTTATGCTGTTGCATTTACTACCATACATACATTTAAATAATAAGAAATATAATGAAAGAGCAGTAGTTTCAGTGATGGCTTTTGGCATAATTCTAAGCCTGTGTTCAGAGTTTTTGAATTAATTATCCTGTCAATCAGAGTCTAAAAGAAAAATCTAAAAACCCAGCTGTAATTTTCAACAGAATACTTTCAGAAAAACTAAATTTAAAAATTTATTATATACTAT
>VZTT01008750.1:6065-17554 GCA_013400855.1 Buphagus erythrorhynchus
AGGCGCCCCGGGGCCGCCGGCGGTGGCGGCCATGGAGCGGAAAGGTGAGCGCGGCGCGGCCTCCATCGCCCCGCGGGGCCCCCGCAGGGCCCGCCGCCCTTCACGCCTCTCTCTCCTTCTCTCCCTCAGTGCTGGCGCTGCAGGCCCGGAAGAAGCGGACCAAAGCCAAGAAGGACAAGGCCCAGAGGAAGTAAGTGCGGCCGCGGCTCCCTTCAGGCGGCATCTCCCGCCGGCACCGCCGCCTCTTTGTTCCCCCGGCCCTCCCCGCGGGGAAGGGGCTGCCGTGCCCGGCGGCCCCGAGGGCGCTCGGGGCAGAGGAACGAGCGAGCCCCCGGGGCCGGGCGGGTTTTTAACCGGAGTTACCGAGCGCACGTTTCGGGCGCAGGCGGCAGCAGCAGCGCGTGGCCCGGGGCGGCCGTTCCGCTCCCCTCGCCGGCTCCGGTCGCGGCTCCTTGGGCTGGACGGGGAACGTCCAGGGCTCTGCCGTCCCTGCTCCTCCCCGAAGCCCGGCCGTGGAGTTGCGGTGGTGCTTAGGGACGCAGCTGCGGGTGGTGGTCTGCCCTTGGCCGCTGTGCCCCGGGGGAGTTGTCACCGTCTCCTCTCCGCAGTGCCCGGATCACTTCAGCAGCTGCTGGCTTTAGGAACCAGCTTCTCTCAGCTCTCTTCTCCCTCTTGACTCTCTTTCCCCCTGAGATTTTTTATTTTTTTCTTAAATCTTGCCGAAAGAATGCCGTGGTGTGTTGTTTACTTCGTTCTCTAACTTTGATGCTCTCGTGTGGCTTCTCTCCTGCCGCAGGAATGTCACGAGTCTTTATGTGTGGGGAACTTTTGGAGGCAGATGTAAAAATGAGAAGAACTCGAGTAAATACTAAACAATGACTTTCAGCAGGCTGCACTAAGTGCTGTGTTCAGTGCTGCTCATGGATTCCTTTCTACAGAAAGGATGTTAATCCTAGAGCTGGTTCTGTATACTCCATAAAATGCTGCTTATTTCTCTCAAATCTCTGGTGACTCAGGATGCTTTTTACTTGAAGGTGCCAGGAGATAGTTATTAAGTAAAGCTAAGGCTTTGGGGGTGGGAGTTGGAGGGTTTTTTCTTTAGGCCTAGAGTAATGCTTTCTCAGACACATCATAGGGATTTAAAATATTTTTTTCTTGTTGTCTCCAGCCAGGAGTCAGTGGTTTTGAAATGGGGCTTTTGAAGAGTGAGGAGCCTTAACCGAAGTTTTTGGGACACGTGCATTATGGCTCTGTGCTATTCCATATGTGTTCCTAGTATTTCTTGAAGGTAGCATTAGGACAATTTTTGAAATGCTCTCCTCCTTCTCTAATTTCTGTATGAATAATCCATTGTCTAATTCTATACATGTTAATTTTTTTTTTCCTTTCTCTAGCTGCAGACCAGCAATACTGACTGTGCTAACAGAGTCTACAGTGCAAGGGATCATTTGCTAATTTCTGTGTAGATTTTGAGGTTGCTGAACGATAACTTTCAGAGTTGGCATATTAGGGGTTTTTTATAATTCTTTTTTTAACCACATATTCAGGAAGGTTAAATGCACTGCTGGTTAGCTCTTGATTTTGCCACTAACCTTGATTTGAGTGCAGAGCCATGCTATTTGTCAAATGCTGTGTTTATATTCTTACACTTCATGCTTCAACTCTTTTCTCTGTTACCATAATTTTATTGGATTGCATCTCAGAAATTAAAGCAACTTGCATGTGCTTTATGCTGTGCAACTAAATGAACTCACTGTCAGCCTCTAACTTTAGGTACAGTTCCACAACATTTATTCTATTTAAATACAAAGCTGCTCTAGTTAAATCTTCTAAAATAGGCTTAACTGGGTTGTTTCATGACTTTCCATAAAATCTATACTTAAAACCACATGCAATTATAACGTGCTTTTAATATCTGATGTTCCATGATAGTTTAGATCATACATGCATTTTTTTTCTGTAATACCTTTTTACTTTACATTTGCAGTAAAAAGCATGAAACAATGATTTTAGAAGGTTGAGCTTAGTATTTTTAATTATTATATAAAAATGCAGAGAATGTTCTGAAGGGATTTAAAACAATTCAAAATGTTTTTCATTTTAGAAATGAACTACACATGCTTTAAGTTTATCTATAAGCCCAATATTGTTAAAAACAACAAAAAAAACACTTGGAAAGGTTAAAAGAAACTGGAAAGTTACTTATTTTTTAATCGTGCAGTAGTTAACATTGCTGTGTGTTTGGTTCAGATAAGACCAGTCTAAACTGATGATTTACAGAAATACCTTGTAAATACTAATTATGGTTATGTGTATAAGCTTTTTTAGAGGAAATTAATACATATTTTTGAAATGAATGTATATTTTTATGGGAGCATCAACCACGTTCTTAATTTTCTGCAAATTCAGCATGATCCTATTTCTTTCACTCCTTCCTGTCTTAAAAATTTCATTTTATAGCAGTGAATTGGAGAATGCATTTATCCAAACACTTCTGTAGAAAGAGAGCAGGCAGAGTTTCTTGGAATTCTGAAGGTGAGATACCTGTAATTTCCCAATCCAGTAAAACTACCCCAAATCTTTTGGTAATTTGGAAGATTCATTAAACCAGCTGTCTCAAATGTTTGCTCAGGAAGCTGCTACTTGACTTGCCTGCTTGTTGGTTCCATTTCTGCCACTTCAGAGAATGTCCTGGCTGTGTACCTTTGTTCAGGTCTCATTTCTGTGAGACCTGAGGAGCAGGACAGGGACAGTGACAGCTGAATGCCCTGGAGGGACAAAATGCAAGCTCAGATACAGGGAGATCCTGAGTTCTAATATTGACTTTTACTGACTTGCTTTGTGGCCTTGAGTGAAGCATTGATCTCAGTTTCTTAATTTCACTTGTTTTCTATCAAAAAGGCAAGTAATTAGAATTAAGATTACTTTAATCTATTTTTAGAGAATTAGAGGCCTTTTTCCTTACTGTTAAGAATGTCAGGAGATCTGCACATCGGAAGAAGTTGCTAACAAAAGTTTGGTAGGTAGGTTCCTGCAGTGTTGCTGCCCAAAGGTAGCTTTTCCAAAAGCTGTCTGGGGAAGAATGTGATGTATTAATTTTATCATTTCTTGAGTCCTAACAGTCAGTTACATCCCAAAGGCACTCAAAAAACCTGTCTTTAAAAATGAGCCTGTGGGCTTGAAAGCTTTTTTTCCTACCAGAGCTTTAGTAACTTCAACTGTAAACTCTTCAGACAGCAGTAGCTGGTAAGGTGCATTCAGATAGTTGGTTTTGCCCAATTCTGCATTTTTGACAAGACTTTTACAGTTTTTAAATCAGTTTCTGTGTCTTTGGAGTTCATCATAAGTGGACAGATGTGTTGGACAAAATACTTGTCCTGGTCCTTTGGAGGGTGGGGGAAATGCACAGTGCTTTCCTGGGAGCACTATTACTAGTTTTCCTTGTATTCTGTGGAATTGCAAACATAATTCTCTGTGTTCTGGTGTTTCATGAGCTGTCTTGGATGGTGATGTGCCAGGAAGGTGGGATGGATGTGTGCCAACAGTTAAGCCTTTCAGCCCTGTTCTGTGTCCTGCAGGTGTCCCTGGGAACATTTAATGCCTTGGTGCAGCAGGGTGGGCTCTCTTTAGGAAGCAGAGCAGGCTAACAGATCATAAGCTGGATTTTTTCTGAAGACCCCAGGTGCTGTTTGGATGGGAATGCTGTTTTATTAGCACTTGTTCAGAAGGGATGCTGAAGCACAGCTTCTGTCTGCTTGCATTTGAAAGAGATTCATGTTCATAGAATCATGAAGGTTGGAAAAGCCCTTCAAGATCATCACATCCAACCTGTGACCACTCCCCATCTTGTCCACCAGACCAGGGCACTGAGTGCCACATCCAGGTGTTTGCTGAACATTTCCTGGGATGGTGACTCCACCACTTCCCCTGGGGAGCCCATTCTAGTATTTAACAACCCTTTCCATGGAGAAATTCCCCCTGAGAATTCTTTCTTCGTTTCATACTCTGTTAAGACTGCACTATGTGAAAAAAGCCTAATACACAAGGAAAATCTGGTATTAACTTCAGAACTGTGCTTCTGTTTGAAAATACCAGTTTAAACTAAAATACAAATATAGTTGTATTTAACTGATGTCTTTGGCAATTTGTAATGGAATTGGGCACTTGTGACTGTTAAATCCTGACTGCTAGTAAAATACTGTGGGTTTTTTCTGTCTGTGTTTTATGTTGCAAGGCCTCAGAAGTGCAAAGTGTTTTCTTTGTCCTAGGAGAAAATTATTCCTTTAGTTACTAGTGAGATTAAGAGCCAGAATTTAAAAACTAGTCTCAAACACTCATCCAGATTCAAAGTAGAAAAAGCAGAAATAGACAAGAGACTGAAGAAAAATTTTTATATTACGGCTCATTTGTCTGAAATGAAGAAAATAAGTGTACTACATAGAACTAGGCTACAGGTCTGTATAAATCTATATAATATGTAGGTGGATGTTTCAGTGGCAGGCCCAAATGATAATACTGTTTCATCAAATTCAGTATCTTCTGTGTTTCAGGAGTAATTGGCATATTCATGTATAAAACCACTAGTTCTGTGTAAGGAGTGTTGAACCAATTGTGCTTCAAAGCAGAACATTTTATTACTGTAAGCATGAATATCTACAAAAGCAGTGGCAGCCGTAAGGTATGTGGCTTGTTCTGGAAAATATGCATGATCTGAATTTCTTTCTGCTAATTCTGCCTGCCCTGGTGACTTTAATCGTTTCTTACAGGCTTTACTGAGTGGGAGATATTTTTTCACAGGACTTTGAATAGATCCTCTGTCTTCTTCTATTCCTGCAGGGAAGCAGTGGCAGAGCTAAGTTAGTAGTCTTGCTTTCTCTCCATTTCTTCCCAAATGCCTGCAATATTCATTATTTTCAATAAGCTGTTTTATCATTACCTGAAAATTTCTTGCAAGACTCTTGACATGCAGTGAAGCCTCACTTCTTCCTCCTCTCTAAAATTGTTATGAAGAGAGACACAGCTGGTAGTTTTTCCATCTGTATAGTCTGGGGAGCAGAAAATTCTTAGTAGGGTCTGAGAGTTTCAGTTTGTTCTTGTATTGTACCACTTTTGTCTTTGAGGAGCCCTTGAGTTCTAACAGCTCTCTCAGGTTCTTCCTCAATTTATTTACAGTTTTACCTGGGATCAGGATCCTGGATTATGTTTTCCTCACTTGTCTTTCATAAGTATTTTGAACATAAATTTAAGGTAGAGTCAGAATGCATTGCCCTCATAATTTTTTCATTCAAATACAGAAGTGATTATCAGACTCTGACAGGACCCAACTGAAATCTGCTGGTTTCCATGGAAGTCCCTTGGTTTGTGATAGCTGGAATAGCAGACAGTTCTACAAACAGCTTGTTAAATGCTGGTGTGGGGGAGTGGGGATGGGAAGCAAGAAACTTGATTGCCTATTATTTGTGTTTTAATACCTTTCTCATGTGAAAGCCAGTACTTATCTTCAAACTGAGCTCCCACAGATCTGCTCATCAAAAGTTTGTCTTGGTGCCTCTGAATGCTGTTATTTAAAAACTAAATGTTTGACCATCTCCAGTCTTCTTTTAAGTTCTTAACAGTGGTATTCCTGTAGCTCTGGGATGAGTGCTCGATAGCAGCAAGTATTGTGGATCTGCCCTACTGGTGGAAAACACCAGATATTTATTCAGAAATATAGGGATGCAACAGTAAATGAGTTGCAATAATCACGAAATAACATGGATTGTACACTCATGAGAACCCCACCATCAATGATTTATAATTCCCCCAAAACAGAATTTCTTGAGCAGAAAGGCTGGCTGCATACAAGCAGGAAAACACTTTCATAATTTCAGACCTGAATTCATCCTGAAAGTTGTGTGTAGTTAGTTACCATATTCATTGAGCATGAGGTTTGCCAGCAGAGCTGCATGTGAGCACTCATTCTCAGTAGATGTGTCTTAACATGATCTGGAAATCACAGGCACACTTAGAAATAGTAATGAGATGCAGCCTGCAAGCATTCTTCCTTAAAGAGACATTGTCTCCGTGCACAGATGTGGAAATGGGACAGGGATTTTATTGTCACCATGCCATATGGAGCTTCTTCTCAAATGAAAACACGGAATCCTTGAGTGAGGTTTTGCTGTATTGGATGTAGAGTCCAGCAGATCATTGGCTGGGTGGTTAAGGTGAAAGAAGAGTCTGGAGTGTGTTTGCAGTGCCTTTATCTGGTGCCTGCAGTGGGAGCTGGGTTTGTCATTCCTCCTGCGTTCTGAATTGAGTTCTGCTTGGGGGCGTTTCATGTCTGTAATTTGAGCTCACCAATAAGGGGTGACACTGCTTATAAAGACTCTTGTAGGCGACTTAAAATTAGGAAAGCATTTCCCTTCGGTTTCCTGCAGATGAGCGTCATCTTTGCAAATATCAAGGGAGAGGCAGACAGAGAGAGGAGTAAGGAGAGTAGCTTTTTTTGTTAGTATGTATTTAAGGATGATGGGTGTGACAAAAGTGCTTTGGCCTAAATGTACATTGCCTTCCTGGAGGATGGAAAGAGTCTGCTTTTGTATCTATTCAAGGCAAGTAGTTAGGTTGCATGGACAGTATTTCTGATGTTTTAAGGACAAGGAAGAATCTTTTCTGTCCAAAACAGAGTTTTGAAGTCACTCTTAATGCTCTTGAATAGGAGAACCAAACACCTCCTTTCAAGCGTTTTTTTGTTTTTTTTTTAATGTAAGTTATTGGAGCAGAGAGAGCACATTTAGAGCTTGATGGTGAAGTTGAGTGTGGAGACTTGGCTGCGTGTCTGGTAATTTATAGAGGGCACCCTTCCTTCTCTGCAAATCTGTAAGAACCCACACGGTGTGGCTGAGACTTCTTAATCATTTTTTTACCTTACTTTTAGTGTGTGGACCAGATAAGTGATTCCACTGAAATCTGGCAAGAGAATTCCACAGTGTTTTTCCAAATTGCTTTAACACCTTCTGTAAGGAACAAGTGAGTGACTCAAATCTTAGCTCTTGCAAATAACTCTTTGCCATCCCTGCTGTGCATTTGAGGGGTTGGGTGATAACTTCAGTGAACACTGAGCAAAATCTTGCTTACAGTGGAAAATTTTGAATGTTTTTAGTTCCTTTTCTAATATGAAGAGGTTTGGCAATGCTAGACTATTAAAAGCATATTCAGACTTCTGTGAGCTTTTAAGGTGAAAATATTTTAGACCTACAACTGGATGAAGACAATTCTTTAAACTTCTTGCTTTAAAAGTGCAGGGGCAGCTTCAGTATGTCTTTAACTAATAAAGTCCTTCCTAGGAGAGAAATCTCTAAATTGTTACTTGCTATGTCACATTGTTGGTGACTTGTTTCCCCTATCACTTACATAAACCAGCAGGATAAACAGGCACAGGAAATGACTGGGAATTGTACATTGTTGGAAGATGATGTTAAGTACCCACTGCCGTGAGAAATACTCAGTTCAACTTTTTAAAGAAGATTTGACTCCTGCTTGTTTTGTCATTTTAAGGATAAAGAATAAGTTTTTCTTGTAACTCTGGAAGGAGAGGTGTGGAATTACTTCAGAAAATTCATTTTTCCTTTGAACTGCGTTTCCCTGCTGCGTGATTGTGCTGGAATTCCTCTATCAAAAGGGTTGCTCTGTCGACAATTACCATGATCCTTGTCTTCATCCCAGCTTTGAATCCACTGGGCTACTGAATAGGCAAATAAAACCGGCTGGTTCAGGAAGATGAAACAAAGTATCTGCCTGAATTTCTAATTTCATTAGAGGGAAGAAGAGACATGTAGACATTAAGAGGAGGGGATGAATCTTTATGCTCACCCCCCTGACATGACTGAATTTGCAGGAAGATCAGCTGAGAGCAAGCCCCAGCCTTGCTGCACGGCCCTTCACCTGCAATGCAGTGCTGGGCAGCTGCAGCTGGGTGCTGGAGGCAAATCCGTCTTCTCCTTCACTCTTGCACAAAGCTTTGCTGCATTTGAGGAGAACCAGCCCCTCTGCCTGCTGCTGATGTCCCCCTCCTTCCCCAGCACTGTGGTGTGTGACTTTTAATGGCTTTTTTGAAAACTATTGGGCTGTCTTCAGGAATATCTTTATCCATGGGAGGCCGTGCTTCTTGCAGGTAGGTTCCCCTCTCGGATTTTGTCTCGTGAATTTGTGGTTCTTCAGGGAATAAGGACTTTTGGGAGGGTCTCTCTAGCTGTGAATTCACACGAATTCCATAGAAGATTTAGCATTTTGCCCTAGCTTTGCTGTTCCACATTGTTTTTCTGAAGTAAAATATTGCTATGTAGTTGTAGAGAGACCCTGCAGATCCAGTTCATTCTGATGATTAATTAGCACAATGAGAGAGCAAAAGGAAAATGTGATCACGGTGTTCTTCCACAGATCAGAGGTAGCTAAAAAAAAATACCCTAGAACACTTTGTTCTTAATGTGTATACAATTATTTAGTATAAGTTTTTTTATATTCTTTATCTGCATTTTGCAATTTTGACAGCCGCTGTTTCAGCTGTCATTTTTAAATATTGGGTATGGATTTTTCTGCTGTCTTTAACAGCCTTTTGTGCCTTTTAGAGTACTGTCTTTATGAGCAAAGCAGAAAGATGAGGCTTTTGCTTTTGTATATTATTTTTTCTTAGGTATTAATACATATTCTGCCCTGATTAATTCTCTCTTAATCTCTATCTCTGGCTGACATGGTCATTTCAGGGGAAGAACAGGGTAGTGTGTAATAACATCAAACAAATTTTCACAGTAAGGGAAAGGAATGAGGTGTATTTTGGAGGTGATTTCATAAAGGAAATGGCACTGTAGAGATGTGTGTGACCTGAATTCAGCTTTCTTACATTAGTTGGTATCACAGGCTCTAATGTAAAAGTGAAACGCTTTTGGATCCCCATGAAAGACTCAGCTGCAGACTCCAGGGTGTGTCGTGTGTGAGACTGCCAGCAGCAGGATTCGTCAGCCCCTTAGGAGGGGCACAGAAAGCTTCCAGGAGAATGGGCTTTAGTGCTTCCAGTAACTTCTTCCTTGATGCATGGAATTGCTATTATTGAGAAGCACTGGGGCTGCAGAATGGCGTGATTTGTCTGTCTGCATCACTGCCACTTAAGGGGAATTTTCTTTTGAGTCCTTTTCAATCCCGTGCATCCTGTGCATTTTAAAAAGTGAAAATCCCAAAACAGTGCTGGGGAGAATTACTCTTTACTACTCATGCTATATGTGAGGTTCCTGGCTTAAAATCTTTCTGTCCAGTTCCTGTTCTCTGTCCTGTCTATAGGATTTGTTGTCTATCTAATCTCCCCTTCAGCCATTCTGTCTATGGCCATTTCTTGCCTTTGCTGCCTGCTCTTAATTTGGGGATAATGTGTGACTTTATTTGTATCTCAATTGTCCCCTAAGGAATGCAGCAATTTTAAAGAAGCTTTTTGACCTCTAAGACTTTCTGCACCCCTTACTGCAGGTTTCCTTCTTCCTACCCCTGACTTATAATTCAGTGACTAAAAAAAGTCTAAATACTAAATATCTCAGGGCTGGATCAAGCTGCAGGGTTGTTAATAAAAGTCTCATTAGCTTGGCAGTCTTTGGTTTATGGTTTGAGACCACTAAGCTGTTCCTGAATTTAAAAAATCAGCAGGACTTACCAACAACAGACTGAAAGTAAATATCTGGCGGTGGATTGTGCCTGGAATGACCTTCATAGCTTTTCCTTGCTTAAATGAACTTGAGTTGTGGATTTTAAGTGGCTGCAAATTTAGTCATCATCAGATTGGAACACAAGATTTCTCCCTTTTTATGATGTTTAAGATGGCTGTAGTTTGAACGTGTTAGCAATGTGTTTAATGTGTGGAGGAGGCTCAGCAGAGTGCATATATAGTAGGTCAGTGCTGAACATTCATTCTACTCTATAACTATTCCAAATGAAAATATTGCATTTTTCCCATGGATTAAGATGAGTTATTACAGCCTTGATATGATGCGCAGGACTCCAGCTCAGAACTAAGTTGTGAAAATGCATCTGAGGGCTTGCTTATGTTGCTGCCATAGCCACTGGGTGGGCAGTTCCTCCTTCTTGCAGCAAAATGAGCTGAATTTGAAAGAGGGTGCTGAAGGCACTGTTGTTATCTGCTACTTCCCTGCAACAATAGTTTCAATACAAGAAACTTCCTCTAATTCACTGCCGGGGAACTCTCTGTAAAGAATGTTATCTTGTGCTTGTGTGTCACTGCTGTAATGAAGTTTGCTGCCCACTTCTTTGAACAATTCCAATTTTTTTTTAGTATCTCGTGCTTCTGAGGAAAGAAAACTTAATGTTGATATCTTGCAGTACTTTGCCCTTAAATGCTGCCAAAGCAAATGGTCTGTAGGCATTGTTTTCATTATAGATGTTTGCTTTGTACAGAAGGATCTTGAATCTTGTAGGTATTTAATCATTCCCTGTAATGCTTTGTAAAGCAAATAAATTACCTGATTTTGGTATTAGCCTTTCATGAGCTGTTTGGCTGTGGTCAGTGTGATGCCATGAAAGAGCTGAGAAATGGGACATGTTTTATTTGGGGAGCACAGCCCGAGTGTGTGAGAGCATGGGGGTGGCCTTTGCTGACATGGCCTTCACAAGCAAGAACTCAGAGTAGCACATTTGGTGGAAAGTTAAACAGATAAAATGAACACTTTTATTTATGAATGTGGGAGTGAAAAACCTCCACCACCTTATTGCCTGATTCCAATCCCTCTGCAATCACAAGCTCTCAGGAGGGTTTACTGAACATCTGCTCTGCGTCCTCCCACTCTCCACAGTTCAGACAACTGTAATGAACTTTGGATCTTGAGTGAAGAAATGAACTAAAGATACAGCCTGCCTCTTGAGAACAGGAGGAATAAATGTCAAGATTAGAGGCTCTGGTATTCTAAAGGGTTAGAAGCAGAAGGACTGTTAAATATTCTTTTGACCTTGAATGTGAAAAGAACAAAGGGCCACAAGTGCTAAAACACTGATTAACTTTTTTTTTTTTTCAAAAGAGAGTAAAAACTAATTGATGTCAGTATTTAAAGTAAAATTAATACTTAAATTGGAAAGTTTTACCAAGGATAACAATTAAAATATAAATCTGCTTTAGAGAAGGAGTTCAGAGGCTAATATTTCGGTGGGACTTTTGTCTGGACTTTTCTTGGTTCCATTATGAAAGTGGATCTAGCACATTAAGGTGCATTTCTCAATAGTATACAAACAATTATTTCTGTCCACTTTTATCTTAGCTTAGGAATAAAAGCACTGACATGTGAATAGCTTTTTGAAGGCTTAATATTGCATCTCCTCCATCCTCAGCAGTCCGTGTGCTGTGGAGACTTGAGGAGTTCTGTGTGAGACGTGCCGCGTGTTGTGTGTGAGACATGCAGTGTGTGTGTGTGTGTGTGTGTGTGTGTGTGTGTGGGAGAGAGACACGGTGTGTGTGT
>VZTT01008750.1:23486-34876 GCA_013400855.1 Buphagus erythrorhynchus
AGACAAACATTGAGCTGAACTGATCACAGCATATCTTAGCTTAAGGAAGCTCTCTGAAGTTTGGTATTTTAATGCTTTGATTTGTATTTTCATTTGGGTAGGATGCATAATACATGCAGTAAATGAAGCTACGTGACAGGAAGTTTAAGTCTTTGATATCAGTCAAGCAAGACTCCTGAAACTTGAATTATGCATTTGCTCATTTAATGTCTTTCTTTTTTTTTTTATTGTTGTGTTTTTGTAAAGAAATGAGCCTTCAAAATCACATTTGCTGATATCATTAAAATGTTATCAAACCACACAGAAAAATGTACCTTAACATCAGAATGCACTTGCAGTTTTAGAGTATAGCCATACTGATTTACTGATCTTCCTTTCCCTTTCAGTGAGCACTGCACCACAACCAAAACCAGTAAGTGTGATAGCTTTCATCTGTAAGTATGCATCTACTGATAGCATCTCCTGCATTGTTTCATAATCCAATCAGCTTTAGGAGAAAGCAGTCTCATATCAGAAGGAAAATGTGTAATTTGTGTTTGGGATAGGCATCAGCTTCAATGCTGTCTTGGACTTGTAAATGATATTAGCTCATTTATCACCAGAACAAGGAGTTCTTGTGGTGATCTCAAGGTCTGTTGGGAAAGTGACTGTTCTGTGGAGTCTGAGACCTCCCTCACTTGGAGAATAATGTAGGTTTTTCAGGTCAGGGTGAAAATGCACTGATAAGAACCATAGACAAGTGGTTCAAAACCCAGAATAGCTGCTTTTTATCTGGGAGAGGAGCTCTCTCCAGCATTTTCATCACAGACTGCTTCCTCAGCTCTAAGATAAATTAAACCTTGGTGCATTTTAAATTTATTGAAGTATAAAATGTTAAGTCCAATTTCTCTGCTTGCTTCTGTGTAGGCTGACAAAATGTCAAAGAATAAGAAAAAGAAGTTGAAAAAGAAGCAGAAAAGACAAGCTGAGTTGTTGGAGAAGCGAATGCAAGAGATAGAGGAAATGGAGAAGGAAGCAAACCCTGGGCAGACACAGCCTGGAGAGGAGGAAAAAGCTCAGACCCCTCTGCAAATGCTTATAAAAGTCAGTCCACCAGAGGAAAATGTCAGCAAAAAGCCAGGTATGGGCCTAAAGCATTGCCAGCATGGATGGACAGTGTTGTCCATTTACTCATGGGTGTGAGGAGGGAGTACCTTTAGTTGTGGTCATTTCACCTCTTTGCATTGGGTTCTGTCCTTCTGATGAGACTGGGAAATCTCTTACAAACTGAGTGAGTGCATGCAGAGTACTCCCTACTTCTCAAGGTGCCCTTGAACATCTTCCAGCTATTTATTAAGACATATTCTGCTACATTCTCCTTTTCACCTTTTGCAGCACAAGCCCTTGGACAGGAGCAATCAAGTCTCATGGAAAGCGTTGTGGAAAAACGTGCAGCAGAAATCAACTGCAACGGAGTGATCCCAATGACGGACTTGACAGACTCTGGGAATGAAGGGTCTGTGCAGCTCGAGGATGACCTCCACAATGCCAATGACTGTGGCAACCAGCCTCACACACAGAAGACTGAGAACTTGCACAGCTGTAATTACAGTCAGCACAACAATGACTCAGAGAAGAGGCCTCCAGAAGCAATGTCGGACTCGTTTGTGCCCTTGGCCCCAGAGGATTCCATGGTGTGCCAGCCCACATCCAACCAAGAGCAGGCATTCAGTGAGCAGAGGATCAGCAATTTTCAGGAAAGCATCAGGACAGAGATCCCTTCAGAGGATGAGAATGAGAATAACAGCCCGACAGACAACAAAGGTATAAGAGGAACCTTGTAAGAAAGGGCTCCTTGATGTGGGAGATTTCTTTACAACACTTCATCATATGAACAGAAATGTGCATTTTGTAGGCTGAAGTGACCAAAACCACCTGTTTGAGAGTTTTCCTGCTAGGAGTAATTAACCTGACAACCATACTCCAAGATGTTTGCTGTTTGTAGGTGCCAGTTGTGTTTGTGCCTCGGTTTGATTTTTGAGTGCATAAATATTCCTACTTTTTAAAGACACCTCTACCTTTGGCTTTCAGTGGAGGAACATCTCCTCCTTTGAATCAGGTGCTGCTTATGTGATTTTCATTAAGCCTACAGATTGTCACTTGCTGTTAAATTAAGAGGTAAATTCAGTGTGTTTTGACAGTTTGGTTCTTAATATGGAGCAAAGGTAACGTCTCTCCCTTACTCAAGATGGGTAAATGTTTTCCCAGAAAATGCAGCCTGAAACAAAGCTTATACATTGTAGGGAAAGAAACCCAACTTCTTTGATGTTTTTATTTAAATATGATTTTCTCCAGAGTGGAAATAATGTGTCTTGTAGGCTTAGGAGAAAATAAGACATGAAATAGTGTACAGCAATTTAAACACATTCCAGGTGTGTGTGTGTTAAAAATATGAATTGGTAAAACTGTCCATTTTTGCATCCCTGTGTCCATGCCAGATGATATAGATCTGCTTGGAGGAGGAGGGTAAAACTACCATTTGTACTTAGTAAAAATAAGTATTTTAGTATTTTCTTGCCAGAGTACCACTAGGGGAGTTATATGCACGAAAACTAACAAGAGAAATTCAGATTTTGAAGCTTGAAATGCACTTTGCTGGATGCCTCTGCTAGGATACTGACATCTTTAGCTTCTCACAGCCCTCTCCCAAATTTACAGCTTCAAGCTCCAAATTTTAGGTTTAGAGGTACAACTAGGTGTCATTTAGTGACTTAATACTTCTGCTCTCCATCTCAATTCAATTTTCCCAATATATCCTTTAGCTCTTGGAATTGTGTTGCAGCAGTGAGTGATGGGTATGTCAGAAAGATGCTGTAGCATAGAGACCCTTCCTTCAAAGATTTAAGGAGGGCTTAAGGGGGGTTGTGAGGTTTGTTTTGTCTGGCAATGCCCTTATTTCAACAGTTTTGTTTTTTTTTTTTTTAATATAGACAGACTGTGCAAAAAATGCTGGGAAATAGTCACTGTTGCATATGCTCATTTATCCTTCTGCTTAATGACACCAGTTGGGTCTCAATGATGTTGTTGATAGTGGAGAGTGATGCTCATTTTTATACCCAAGCAGCAAGGAGGGAACAGTTCTGATCCATCAGAAAAACTTCCTGGCTGGGATGAGGTTGGTAGGATTTGGGTGACAGATGGTGACACTGCCTATGTAGCTTTAATCAGCTGTTGTACACATTGCCTCTAGGAAAATCAGCTGCTGGGAATTTCCTTCTTAATCCTCTTGAGCCCAAGAATGCAGATAAGCTCAAAGTGAAGATAGCTGACCTAGGAAATGCCTGCTGGGTGGTAAGTTTAGTCTTTTCACATTGACTTTTTAAAGCTGCAGATTCAGTCAGTTTGCCAAGATGGAAAAGAATCTGTAAAACAGATCCTTAGACCTGGCTGTGAAAGCAGTGACAGTTTGAAACTATGAGAGGGAAAAAAGAGGGGGAAGCAGGGACACAAGGAAATAAATGGTCCTCTAAAAATGAGATTTCAGTCCATGCTTTGGGTGCCTCACTGGCATTTGATTACTTCCTATAGGGTTGTGAGACATGTCACATACAGAGTGTAGAAATCCACTCATGGGAAACTGCTGAAGGTGTTTCTCAGTCTCTAGGAGAGCTGCAAAGTTGCAAGCAATTGCTCTGATGTGCTGGTTCTGTAGCTTGTCATCAGACCATTTCAGTGCATTCACAAGCACATGAAAGAGACTCAACACAATAAAACTCCCAAGTTTTATTCTTTGATGATTGTGCTGTGCTGCTTTCAAATGTTTGACATTTCAAATAGAAGAAATACTCTTTTTGCATGGCTTCTAAAATGGCAAATTACTTCAGATCTGTTGGGAAGGATGAGTCTCAACTCAGAATTGCAGCCAGGCTTGCAGTGCCTGGCACAGTGATTTCTCACATTGGTGTTGCTTATGTGCTTTAAGGTAGCTTGACCATGGCCTGGCTGCCAGGACTGGGTAGGAATCTTCCTTTATTCTGTTTTTGTGGCTTTCTTTCCTGTCAATTGCTGGGCTGTTTCACTTGAGGGGGTGTATCTCATGTAGAGCATTTAAACAGCACTTACAAATATAAGGAAATAGTTAATGAGGATGTAAAACGTAGCTGAAATGTAATGATAATGAGCTTTGATCTAGTCTGGCCTTCCAGGTTGTTGATTCTGCTCTTCTAAGCAGTCTTGAGCTGTTTAGTAAAAGATTTCTTCTCTTTAGCACAAGCATTTCACTGAGGACATCCAGACGAGGCAGTACCGGTCCCTGGAGGTGTTGATAGGCTCAGGGTACAACACCCCTGCTGACATCTGGAGCACAGCCTGCATGGTGAGTTCTGCCAGCTGGGGATCTTCCTCCTCTGTGCTCTGCCCTCTGAGCTGCTGAGGGACTGGCAAAAATCCCTTACAAGTGTTCAGTCAACTTCCAGACTTGCTGAATAATAGGTTTCCACACCAGAGTTGTTTTGTTTTGTTTTTTTTTATTTCTCTTTTTTTCTCCACATGTGGCTTTCCTTTTGAAAGTTTTGTTGTCCAGCATCAGCAGATTCCAGATATGATTGTACTTTGCCATCATGCTTTCTGGAAAAACAGAACAACCAGGCAATTCTGAACAAAAAACCTTTTTATATTAAAAAAAGCACCTTTCTGCTGCATCTAGCACTGTTTCACAGGTGCCTTCAGTATAATTTTTAATTTTAATCATCCTCTGCAGGTTTGGAATCAATATTTAGTCTGAGTAATGCTGAGATGAGGCTGAAGCTGTTCCTGTAACAGCTGGCAAATGTAGAATACAACAATGGAAAAAAATCAGTCAAGCCAGTTACTGCATGTGCCTCTTCAGTGTCTCCACTCTGTGTCTTCTGCAATTCAAAGCTTGGGTTTTATAATTTAACCTTGGAAAATAGATATTTTTGCTGTCTTGGAAAACAAGCTGGGATTTTGATGAATGTGGTAAAAGAAATTGAAGTAGGGTCATATTTTCTCTGCAGAGCATGTGGCCAGAATTACACAGTGTGCCTGATTCAATTGCTTGGCACCAGCAGTTCATAAAGAAAACTGAGAATACAGAAGGTCAGGGGTAGTGTTCAGAGTACAAGTGAACACATAAAGGATGAATGTGTTACAGAGTTTAGGAGTGGTGAGTTGAAATGAGTGCAGATGTTTTTCTCATTTAAAACATGTTTTCATCTCTGCAGACAGATGTTCAGAGATTAACTGAAAAACATGGAAAAACTGGGGAGAGGGAAGAATCCCCAAAAAACCCAAGCAAAACAAAACAAACTAAAAATGACCAACCCCAGAAACTATAGTTTGGACATGATGTTATTTTTGCAAAACTCAGAAGAGGAAAGGCTAAGCGAGTGAAATTCCTTAACTTTGTGGTTAACTGGTGGTCCTGCTCCCAAAATTTCATCCCAGATGTGCCTATGATTTTTTTAATGCAGTTTTTAAAGCGTTGCAAAGTCATGGCACATTTTAGGCTGTAATTTAAGATTATAGCTGTTTACTGTAGTTTTGCAGGTTCTTCTTTCCCACTGCTTTACTTCTGGCCCACAGAGATTTGCAGATTCAACCTGCAGCACATCTTAGGGTGTTTTGAAGTGATTTAATGTGCTCATTTCTGTTTGTTTAGGCCTTTGAGTTGGCAACAGGGGACTATCTATTCGAGCCTCACTCTGGGGAAGATTACTCACGAGATGAAGGTCTGTTTGTCTCAGTTTTTCCTTTTTAAAGTGGGACTTGAAATCCAATGGCTGCCTCTTCAAAATGGGCCTTGTCTTACAAATCAGCAATGCAAAAGCTCCTTGCAAGAAGATGATTGACCCAAATGAGCAGACTGTGCTCAAGCCTCTCCAGTAAAACACTGCAATGAAGTCCATGCTCTTGTTCTGGTGTTTTGCATTCCTCTTGCTGCTGGATTCTCTACCTTGTTTCTCAAACTCATTGTGCCCCAAATTGCCCATATTTGTTTTCCCCTTGCCCCTTGTCTTTGTTGTTGCTTAGTGGAATCTGATTTCAGATGGGTCTCCAAAGTAATTTTTGAGGGATAATATCTTTATCCTTATATCCCAGAGCATGAAACTAGCATAGAGAGGTTTTGTGTGGATGAATCTCATTGTCTTTTTGGTTTTTTTTTTTATTTCTCACATGCAGATCATATTGCATTGATCATAGAACTTCTGGGGAAAATACCTCGCAAGCTCATTTTGGCAGGAAAATATTCCAAGGAGTTTTTCACCAAAAAAGGTAAAAGGAAACAAAGAAAATATCACTTTATCCCCTCATCCCTTGCCCCAAATACACATCAGTGTCTTGCTGGAAATGCCAGTTAGAAACAGATGCCAGCAAAGATGGTATCTTTAAGTCTTTCCTTTGTTTTATGAAATGCTTTATCAGTAAAACTGCAATTAAATGTAAGGCATTCCTGTCTTACTCCTAAAAGCATCCTACACCCTAGTGCTCAGCATCTTGGTGTAGATCAAATGCAGCAGGTAGAAAAACAGCACAGTAGATGCTTTGTCAAACTTGATGGGGTTTTATTTAGCTGATCTCTGTCAGTTAGAGGAGGGAATTCACTTTTGAAGGCTTTTCTGGACAGCTTGACTCCATTTCTGGCATGCCAGGCACCTTAAATAGTGCCTGGCATCATGAACCATGTTGCTCAGAGCACAGAACATTATCACAAAGTCCTGAGTACCCCAAAACGTATTGAGTCAAAAAATTAGGTTTTGACCTAGTTTAATAATTCTTTTTATAAAAACAAGTCCCTCTTTATTGTAGTGTATTGCTTTCTCAAACAGTGCTCCATGCATTGTATGTATTGCAGAGTCAGTGGCACAGTTTATCTGTCATGTCAGGCAGCATAATTGGTGATTTAATGAAGTTAATATTTGCTGATAGGGGATCTGAAATAGCAGGAGGTGAAAATGAACCCATTGAGGAAGTGCAGTTCTATAACAGGCTTCTAAAGCAGATAGAAAAGGGGGTTTAATGTAATTGACTTCTCCCTTCAGCATGTCTCAGAACTTTGTATTCCCTTAGAACAGTCTCTGAGTTCACTCTGTCATGTTCAGCTGTTCTGCCAATTTTACTGAGCTGCTCTGTTTCTGTATCTTGCACTTAACCTGTTTGTCTTGGGTTTTCAGGTGATCTGAAGCACATCACCAAACTGAAGCCCTGGGGCCTTTTTGAAGTGTTGGTGGAAAAATATGAATGGTCCCAAGATGAGGCAGCTGCATTCACAGACTTCTTACTCCCTATGCTGGAGCTGATCCCAGAGAAACGAGCTACAGCAGCAGAGTGTCTCAGGCACCCCTGGCTTAACTCCTAGAAGCCTCCAAGCAATGCCACAACGTTATACTCTGGTTTACAGCATAGCCTACACATCCAGCTGCCCTTTCCCAGATCCATTTTTCTCCTTGCTCACTTTCAGTGTGGAGTTCTTCCTTCAAGGCTTCCAAGAATTTAGATAAATCTAACCTGTTCTGCTGAGTTTGTTTGTGTGACTTAATGGGGACTCTCCTCAGCCAGTGGGCATCATCTGTGTTTTTGCCTTGATTGGGCTTCACCAAAGACTAATTGACTAGAATAAGAGATTTTTCCTCAGTCTCCTCACTGTTAGGCACCGTGTGTGACAGATGTGAGCTCACCTGTGCTTGAATATGTCCCTTAGCTAAATTCCAGCTCTCCTTTCTTCCCATGAAGATCTCACTGACTCAGGAGTCAATTTTCCCACTGTTGATCCAGTAGCTACTGATGGGATGAGAAGTCACAGTTGGCATCAAGGTGGTGCCAGATCCTTGTTAGAGCAAAGACCTTGAAATCCTCCATCACTCTCTAGGTGTCTACTGAATCCTTTACTTTCCAGTCACAAACTTTTATTTAGTTCTAGCAGCTTTTGAAAGAGCATTTTAAACCTAGGTTTTAGTATCCTTTATTTCTTTCTCCAAAGTGCCCTGTCCATTTACTTTTTTCTCCTTCCCTGTGCCCTTGATAGTCAGAATAGTTTCTGGACTTGGTGATGTTTTCTACTTCAATGCCTGTGACTAAAAGGTGACAAGCAAAATAAGCAAAAGCTGGAACTGACTCAACGCACAACCCTCAGCAAACAGATGGGTGCACCCTCAGCCTGCAGAGAAAGCCTTGCAGGCACCTCTTAACATTATAGTGAGCCATAAGTTTTTGGGGTTTTTTATCCCTTACTGGCACTTTTTTGCCTTGCTTGAGGTGGTATTCATGAGAGATTGGCTTTCACTAATGCAGTCTGCTCTGACTTTTCATTTTTGACCATTCACTCTTTTTTTTTTCCAAGGGAAGGGTTGCAGTGCCTGTATCACAGCCATGCTGCAGCCCTGGACTTTGAAAATCAACACTTGAAGTTCCAGTGTAAAGATTTCTTTTAATTTGCTTCAGGTGCAGGCCTTCAGAAATAACTTCCCAGGATGGGACTGCCTTTTATTTTCTGGGCCATTAGCACAAGAAGAGAGCTAGCAGAAGTGGAAGAGAAGGGACTTTTCCACATAGATACTGGATTAGAAGCTGTTTCCTAGAGTTACCCCGAATAAAAAGTGTTCTATGGGGTTTCTATGTAAACTTCTCAGAGGGGATTTGGATATAATGGGTTAAATGAATTAATTTTAATTAAAAGTTAAATCACTGTGGCATTTGATAGTTCTATGATGGCTTCTTCTAGACTTGCCCATCCTGTTACAGATTCAGTGCATCCCACTCTTCTCTAAGCAAGATTTGGCAGCGTTGAGACTTCAGAGTCACTTCCTTACTCTGGACCAAACGGGATTTTGGATTTGTGGTGGCTTGCAGAGGATAGAAGTTGCTGGAGACCATGCAGATGCTATCCAAGACAATTTCCATTGCCAAAGCTGCCAAGACCACTGTTATGTGTCACTTCTGTGTGTGTGTGTTTGGGAATTGTGGTTTGTAAGGATCATTCACAAACCAGGTCATTGAATCCACTTGAACAGAGTTTCTGCAGTTCAGAGCCTGATTTGGCTTATTTATGCAAATCATGCTGCATGTTCCTTTAGTGGTAGATCAGGTTCTCTATGCATATAATAAAAAAAAGGCAGGTAACATACCAAAAAATGTTTTAAACTGCTGAGTTAACCTTTTGTTTATTTTTTTTTCCTTTCATCTGGCATTTTCCAGTTGTGGGTCACTTCTGTATGTGTTACAGGAGGACTGCAGACAGTACTGGGTTCCAGCTGACTGTGAAATACATTGGCAGGGCAAACAATTCCTGTGGTCTTGAAAGCTCACCTGGTCCTGCCTCCTTGAGACTGGCTGATGAAGGAACATTTCCCAGAGGGGTCTGCACAGACTGTTGAGAGCTCCTGCCCATCCTTCTTCCCTTCCCTCTGCCAGCCCTGACTGGAGGGGAGTTTTTTACCATGAGAGCCAAGGCTAGAGGCAGCCTGTGAGTTGAAGATCTGCAGCAGCAGCTGCCATGATTCAGTCTTGTACCGTCTGCTCGTGCACTTGGGGTTTGTTCCATTTCCAAACTGCCGTGAAGTGCTCACGCTAAAGGATTTGTACTTGCTGTGTCAGTCTAAAACCTGAAGGAAAATACATTTTTATTCTTTCTACTTGGGTGCTTTGTCTTTTTTTTTTTTTCCCCTCTGTGAAAGCCCTGCAATAAACAGATTATTTAATAACTGAGCCCTAGTCTTCATACATTCCCCTTGTAATTCTGTTCTGAGTCAAGGGCTCAGGAATGGAATTTGCTTCATTAGTGAACACTCAGTTTTGATTTCCAGAATGAGGCAGGTAAAGATTTTGTTGCTGGTGTTGTGATCCATTTTAAAAAGGGGAGAAGAGTAAAAAATAGAACAACTCTGCTGGAATTTTTCCACTCTAAAATACATTTTTCTTCAAGTCTGTCATATCTCTGCTGTCTTATCTAGCCAAGAGTCTCAACAAAACCTTCCCAAACACCTTTTTAGAGGGAAGCATAAAACTGGAAAGGTACTTGTTAGAATTGAATTCCGTGCTGCAGGAACCAGCAATTTACAGCAAGGGAAGATGAAAATGATAATTCAGGATGATTTAGGGTTCTGACCAGGTAAGAGCTGCTTTGTCTTTTGCAGAAGTGAGCTGGCCAAGGGCTGCCTTGGGTGGGTGTTGGATGGGATGGAGATGATGGCTAAATCGGATTAATTGGGTGGTGCAGGGGGAGTTGATGCTGACTGGCACCATCTGCTGTGCTTTGCAGGTGCTGTCCCAGGCCTGCTGCAGCCCAGCATGTTAGTTCCTGGTTTTGCTGTTTGGCTTTCTTTTTTTTTTTTTCCCCAGAAGAGTACCCTTTTCCAGAGGTTGTGTTTGGTTATTGTTGCCCAGAGCAGGAAAATGATTCATGGCTCAGCTGGGAATTGGCCTGTCATGGTATTTTTCCAGTAAAAAGGCAACCTGGGTTATGGCAGAGGGTTTCCTCTGCCCTCAGGAGACGAGCAAAAACCCAAACCACTGATGTTTTGGTGGTGCTTTTTTTTTATTTTTAATTCATAAGTTATTTTCTCAAAAGAAGGTATACAAACCCCCAAAAAAGCAGCAAATTGCCATCCTTCCCCTCCTGTCCCTCTTGCTGATGGACTTGGAAAAACTCTTATGTCCATTTTGGGCTCTTCCCACCAAATAAGCTCCACAAGAGCTGTGAGCCAAGAGTGGCCCTATGGGTGAAGAAAACAGCTGTAGAAAATCCACAGAATTTGGTAAGTTTAAGCTTCCTAGAAGAGTCACTTCAAAGAAAAGGGCTGATGGAAGAAGAGCTCTGGATATCCCTGGGAACAGAAAGAGTAAGTCAGCTGTTGGGAAATGGGGTATGACTTCAAATTTTATGCTTGTTTTATTTTGCACTTGGCAAGGGTTTGTGCTTTCCCAGTTTTGGGAGACAAAGCAAAGACTATTTCTTTTTTAACCACAAATAAAACCAATGTGACTCCAGCACCAAAATAAGCTGTCAATCCTTTGGTAATCAGAATACAACAGTGACATCATGGATGCTGGGAATATTAGAAATCTGTGTGGGTTATCACTTACATGGTGATCAGCTCTGTCAGTCATTTCCCTCTTCTGTAAACAAAAAGAAAATTGCAGAGTTAATGTGTAAAACTGGAAGGATGGGTGTGTTTTGCAAGTTTGTTGTCAAAAAGGAATATGTTTAAAACAAGATGAGGAGAAAGCCCCAGAGGCCTGGGAAAGGAAATCTAGGTGAATTTGGGCTCCTGCCTTGTTCTCCATTAATTTTGTGCCTGCTGCTGGCTCTCCACCCCTACAGAGCAGTGTGTGACTGTGGGAGGGATGATGCCACCCAAGCAACAGCAATGACCTTGATGCCTTAAGTTTGAGCT
>VZTT01008753.1:15059-45325 GCA_013400855.1 Buphagus erythrorhynchus
GGAGGCGCTGCGGCGGCGGGGGCTGGCGGCGCTGCCGCCCTTCGGGCCCCGCCTGGCGCGCCCCTTCGCCGCCGTGGCCGCCCTGGCCACCCTGCAGTCCACCCTCACCCTCTGGTCGCTGCGCGGCCTCAGCCTCCCCATGTACGTCGTCTTCAAGCGCTGCCTGCCCCTCGTCACCCTGGTCACCGGCGCCCTGGTGCTCCGCGACGGCATGCCCTCGCCCGGCGTCCTCGTCGCCGTCCTCATCACCACCTGCGGCGCCGCGCTGGCCGGTGAGCGCGACCGCGACCGCTCCGAGGGGACGGGACGGACGGGACGGGAAGGGACGGGACAGGACAGGACAGGACGGGACAGGCGGCTGCAGCGGTAGCCGCTCCATCTGGGCTTCGGGCGCGGGACCGGGAGGGCAGCGCCAGCCCGGGGAGAAAGATGCGAGGATACGGGGGACGTGCAGTCCTGGGGGACAGCTGCGGCCCCACGGAGGCAGGTGCAGCCTTGCAGGGGTGCATGCAGCCCCGCTGAGATTGGTACGTTCTTGTAGGGCTCGGTACAACCTTTTGGAGATACGTGCATCCTTATGGGGGTCGGTTAAACCTGTGGGAGTAGGTGCAACCTTACTGCAGCCCTACTAGGGAAGGTGAAACCTTATGGAGGGAAGTGTAGTCTTACGGCGGGTGGGTGCATCTACAGGGGGTAAATGTAATGTTCTTGGAGCAGCTGCAAACCCACGGGACAACTGCAGCCCTGTTGGTGCAAGTGCGATCTTACAAGGGCAGGCGCAAGCTTAGGGGTCAGCTACAGCCCTCTGGGGCTTGGAGTACCCTGTTGCTTTCCAGCCGAGGTGCAGGTAGGGTGGGAAGAAAATCTGGCATTTTGTGGCCCGACTGCACTCCTGGGTTGGGGGGGCTGCCTCAAACAACAGAGCACATGCACAGTGTGTAATTTAATCTGCAAAGAGGCTGATAGGGGGCTCGGGAGGGAGGCTGCTGCTTCAGGGATCCCACAGAGCTCCATTGCTAGAGGGTGCAGAATGGCCAGTGAGTTGGAGGCCAGCAGCCCAGCCAGCCAGAGCTGGCATGTGTCTGTGCTGGCAAGAGGATGCTCAGGGTTGCTCTGTGTGAGTGTGTGTGCAGTTTCAGCTACAAATCTTGCACAGTGTCTTAACAAAAGGGAGAAGGCAATCTGATTTTGGCTGTGGGATTTAGAGGAGGGATGAAAAACATTCAGTATGTTTGCAGCTTAAAAAATGGGTAAGAAATTTATTGGGAGGCAAGACTTGGGACAAGCATGACAAATCCTAGGGGTTATAGAAAGTGCAGTGATGCCTATTTCCTAAATATCTCTCTAGTCGAAGACAGTGCTCTTTCTGTCTCACATGCAACACCTATGCTTATTTCTCTCTGTGCCTCTGTGACAGGAGCTGGTGACCTGACCGGGGATGCTATGGGCTATGTGACAGGTGTGCTGGCCGTGCTGATACATGCTGCCTACCTGGTGCTCATTCAGAAAACCAGTGTAGATAGTGAATATGGACCCCTGACAGCTCAGTATGCCATTGCTGTTTCAGCCACTCCTTTCCTCATCATCTGCTCCTTTGCCAGCATGGATTCCATCAACGTCTGGTCCTTCCCGGGGTGGAAGGACCCTGCCATGGTATGCATCTTTATTGCTTGTGTCCTGATTAGCTGTGCCATGAACTTTACCACCCTTCACTGCACTTACATTAACTCGGCTGTGACCACCAGCTTTGTAGGGGTGGTGAAGAGCATAGCCACCATCACGGTAGGCATGGTGGCATTCAATGATGTGGAGCCCACAAAGTTATTTATAGCTGGTGTTGTGGTCAACACCTTGGGGTCTGTCATTTACTGCGTGGCCAAGTACGTTGAGACCAGGCGGCAGAGCAACTATGAGGACCTGGAGAAAGAAGCTAGAGAAGAGGAGGGGAAAAGGCAGGCTGGAGACCAAGCTCTCTTTGCCATGGAGACAATTTCCCAGGGGAAGGGGGCTGAGGAAGCAGTGGTGGAAGGATCATCTGCAGGGCAGAGACAGAGTGGAGAGGAAGAGAAGGACGTTACTGAGAAATCAGCCAAGGCACTTGTGGTTCAGGGAAAATCCACCATCACACAAGAAGCGAACAGAAGCTCACTGAAAGAAGCCTATCTTGGAGTATGGAGGTTGGTGAGGGGTGCTAATTACATAAAGAAGGATTATTTGATAGAAAATGAAGAGCTACCAAACCCTTAAAAAGCAGATTTGAAAACCTATTGCTTGAGGACAGACACCTGGTTTTCTGTACAGGGGGAAGGCGGAGCATACATTTCCACATCAATGCTTAAAAATCCAAATCATTCAGGATGATTTTACCTCATTGTCAAAAAGCAAAAGGTCATAGTTTGCTCGTGCTTTGGGCTTGCTTTCAGCTGCTTTCAGTATGTCACTTCAGACCCACCTCAGCTAAGGTGCTGACACTCTGCTGCAGACACAGAGAGAGCTGGGTAAAGGGAAGTCACGGGGTGCTTGCCCAGCAGCTGGGAATATGAGGGACATCAGTGCCATTGAGGTACTTGGCAGTGCCAGTTACACAGCAGTGGCCTGTAACTGTAACTGTAATCTATACCTTAGATTGTGTCTGGAGCCTAGTGATTTTAACACGTTTGGAGGCTCTTTCAATGTGCTTCTGTATCTGTATCCATCCAATTATAGGTACTTTACATAACTAATTCCTACAATATAAACTAGTATTAACTGTACTTTTTTGTGCTCCTCTGTGTCAATACAATTGCAAGAGAGCTAGAGGTTGTGCCACTTCAGTTTTATTGGTGTAAAATCACTTTTTTACCTGATGAATCGAAGCCCTCCAGGCTGAGCCTTGAACCTGGTTTACATTGGGTTCTTTGTGTCTTCAGTAGAAATACTTTAGTCTTATGGTGGTGTACATGAAAGCAGAAGCAGGTCTGACCTTCTGAGAAACTTTGATTGGCAAAAGAAGGATGTTTATTTATGAGCTTTAACTACAAGTAGCATTTGGAATATTAGCTTAACTCAAATAAAAGAACTTAGAAATGTTGGTATGTATTGACTGGATTTGGGAGGGCTATAAAAATTTAGGGAGAAAGTGTGTGCCTTGTGTTATCCCTCCTTGTACCCTTAAGTCGGATGAATCAGAGCCTGGACTGGAACCCAGGTGTCCTCTCCATTCATTCTCTCGTAAGCAGAGGCTGAGAGCAGAGCTGGGGACACCAACACTGAAGCTCCCAGGGGTGTTTTTGCAGGACAGTTCTGCTACATCCTGGCCACGTGCTGGTACGTGGCTTTGTTGTAACCACCCTCGCTGTCCCTGTGCTGTGCTGCCCAGTGGAACAAAGTGCGGGCAGGCAGCAGGAGCTGCCTGGCGCTCTGGCAGATCCCATGGCCGAGTGCTTGGGGAGCGGGATACTCAGAGTGTTCAGCACGAGGACATGGATGGCTTTGGTAGAAGCAGCTCCCGCGGGCCCAGCCTGTCCCTGTCCCCATGGGCTGTGAGGAGCAGAGCTGCCTCTGCCTCTCCCCTTGGACACTCAAGCGCTTGTGTGGGAAGTGAGAAGCAGGCACTCCAGAGAGACCTCTGCTGAATATGCTAATATTATTTTGTTCCACATCTGTTTAACTGGAAAGACTGTGGAAACAAATGTTTGAGGGTTTCTTTGCCTGAAGATATCCTTTTGGTAGGTACTTAGGGAGTATTTAGGTGGAACCTCTGCTGAGACTATGCAGAGAAAATATTTGACTGTGAGTATTTCTCACCCCAAAAAGGTGCTGCAGCCATTGGAGCAACCTTGACAACAGACTGAAACAAGCTGTTACCATTTCCTGAAAAAATGAACCAAGTTTGTTGTTGTTGTTGTTGTTGTTTTTTAAATTATTGTTGTTATTAATAATTATTTATTATTATCTATTAAGCCACTGAACTGAAAATCAGTCGTTCCCACAGCCCTAATTAAGCAGTGCCTAGCCCCGTGCTCTCTCCAGCCGAGCAGGCAGCATTAGCCTCACAGCGCATTCAGTCTGAAGTGAGCAATTTGCCCAGCAGGGAATATTTGCAAAACTGCTCTCTGGGGGAGCTTTAGGTTCTTGTCAATAAATACAGGCAGAAACATCAGGTGCTGTGGCAGTGTGTTTTCAGAGTGATTGCAGAAGTTGGCTGAGCTGGCATCATCCATGAATTTTGAAAGAGATGGCTAAAAGGACATTTATGCTGAAAGCCTGTAGCTGGTGAGCTGGGGGCCAGGGCACAGAGCTCTGTACATCACATGTTATGTATAGCTTGTGTGTAAGAGGTACTGGCTGTACGCCAAAATACGTTTACCTTCTGTTCAAGCTCCATATGGGATCTTTTCAATAAAACTACTATTTATTGTTTCTAGGCTAATATAATAGAACTTTTGTTAGTTTTTCAAATGCACCCTAAAGAAGTTTGTGCCTATGACTTATAGTTGCTGTATTACTGAACTCATTGTGATATTGAACTGCATTGTAATCATACAGATGGCTGGAGAGAAACCCACAATTCCGATCTGTCCTCACTGTGCTCAATGTTTTCTGTCCACAAAAGAAGTGGATCTTCTTACCACCTGGATGCCAGTCTTAGATCCCATAATGCACACACCATATTTGACACATGCTGTAGGAGGCTCTCCCCCTAGACTCTTGTATCAGGACTTTTCCCTGGGGAGTTAAATGTTTTGCCACTTACTGTTGTTAAATTATTAGTAGAAATCTGTGGAAATTCAAACACTTCTGACTATCATAAAAGCTGCTGTTACTATGTTGTACATTTGCATGTATAGTCGAAATGTGATTATATTGTATTCTGTTTTTACCTGTAAATTCCCTAAATTAAAATGGGAATTTGGCAAATTCAATCCAGTTTTTTCAGTAACAGACACTGTTGCACAACAAAATACAAATACTGCCTCGTGCTGAGGTATTTTAATAGCATCAGCGGAAGACTGCAGAATGAGATGTGGGAATAAAATGTACTGCTTTCCAAAAGTCTTCTGGTTTTCTTATTGTTGCTACTCCAGGGTGATCATTTTTGCTTCATTTATAGTTATTCTTGTGCCTTTATACCATCCAACTTTCCTCAACATATGACCGCACACTACAAATACTGTCATGGACAGAGGGACTAAGAATGGACAAAGGATCACAGGATTCTGAAGGGCTGGGGATTCAGTACAGCTCAGAATTTCTGTGGTTCTCAGCAGTGATTTTTTTATTTGCATATTCAAGATGATTTAATGTCACTGATGTAACTGTTATAACTCTAGAATTAATAAAAGTAAGATGATGCTCATTATTAGTAGTTCTATTATAAAATGACTGCATTATTAAAGGGCATAATGTTAATTTCATTTTACAATGTTAAGTATTTGTATTACCATCTATGTCGCATGGCAGTGCTAGGAGATGATTTAAGCATTAATTTTTATCTGTTTTCTCTGGATGAAAGGTACATAATACGCCTGTGGCTGAAACTGGGTTGTGCCAGACCAGGCTGTGGTCGGTGTTTATTGCCGAATTCAACTTAGAGCTCCATACAAATGTGCCTGCGGGTTGATTTAGAGAAGGAAACCATCCTTGTTGTCAGATAATGAATGAACCTGACGGACAATGACTGCTTTGAGAATAAATAGAAATTTCAGTGTCAACACATCTTGAGTAACACCTGCTGTAGCACTCCTAGATGTGCACGTACGCACACATGCACGCACACAAATACACATGCAACAGGACAACAAAAGCCAGACTGGCTATCTTTTTTGAAATGCATTCTTGTCTCTAAGAAATTAAAGAGAGGACAGTTTATTTGGAGGCAGGTACAGTTAAAATTTCTAAGGATAAACTAAAAATTTGCATACATCACAAATCTTGTATTTGCCATCACTTTCACATGGAAAATATGCAGCAACCTGCAAAGAACCATCTGAGAATGAAAGAAATTTTACAGTTTATTAACCAACACTCCAGACCCCTGTATGCATCCAGGGATGGTTTATTTCCAGTGTTTAATAGCCTCTTGTAATTCTGTTTGCTGCAAAAATGCCTATCTGCTGCAAAGGCTTTAGTAGGCAAAAAGGTGCAAACCTTTCAGCTCTGGTCTCTAAATTAACATTTGAGCATTTTGCTGCTTATCACGGTGAAGGGTTAACACCTTAACCCTCTCTGCCTGTGTCCTGTATAATATCACTATTGCTTTGAGGTTTCTTCTGTGTTTTTCTAACGAGTCTCTAAGTGCAGTGGAGGCAATCAACTCTGCTCTCAATTAGCTGCCATGTTCATGCTTCAGTTGCTTGTTGAAGGTCGTCAGGAAGCTTTTCACTTCAGCCCCGTTCCTGTCAGGAATTGATGAGCATGCATATGCCCTCTATTCTCATCCTTTGTTGCTGCTGTATCTCCCAAATCTTTTTTCCAGTGTCCATCCTAAAAATGTCTGCAAGTGATGGAGGACTTGCCACAGAGGCTCCTGCGAGTTTTTTTTTTGTTTGTTTTTTTTTCCAGAAGGGCAGGGAAAGGGACGGACCAGCAGAATCTTGTATGTCCAGATTGCTTCTCTGTACCTTTGTGCATGTTTGTGCCCACCAGCTCCCTGCATCCCAGATCCCTATATAGCTGAGCCCTGGCTGTGTCCCAGCTTCTCGTGGAGCTGTGCCCGGGCTGTGTACCAGTGTCCTGTGGAGCTGGGCTGTGCAGGGACAGGTGCCAGAGCCAGGGCCCTCACTCTGCCAGACAGCCAGCACTGAAACCCAGCTCAGCCTGCCCCTGGGGAGATTTATCATACACACAGAACCAGGAGGTCTTTTCATAGGAACAGCATTTTAAGGCTACAAACCTGCTGTTGAGCCAGACTCAGTTTTTTTTAATAGGTTGAGACTTAAGAAAGCCAGTCATACTTCAGTGCTGGGTATTATGTTTGAATAGAAGAGAGGTGGCCTGAGATGAAAACACAGGTAGAGAGCATGAAAACAATGCTCAAAGAGGTACATGGGAGGGGATAAAGATGGATGGGGAAAATATGTGGGCTACAAATGACGATGGATGGGGAATATCCGATAGTTTGCAGAAAAGAAAAATGTTCTTGCATGAAAAAAAGGGGCAGCATTGGAAACCAATGGCCAAAGAGCGAGGTGAATCTGCAGTGAATGCACTTCAATTTGGGCTCTGGAAGAGCAGTGCACATGAAGGAGAGAGGCAGAGTGAACAAGCTGGCTGGGGGAAAGATGGCTGGATCTATTCTTTGTGGTTCTGTGATCTATTTTTTTTTACTGGACAGTTGTAAGAAATTTTGCTCTGAGCACATTAATCTTGTTAATAAGTTTGTCTTTTATCAAGTAAAAGCAATGTCAGCTCTGTTCTCAGAATTACAGTACTTCTTTTTTTAGGTGCTATTGATTTTGTTCCTGACAAAACAAGAAGATGCCAACAATTATTTAACAGAATTCAGGATTTCGCTGATAAAGAGCAATAACTTCTAAAGTCACAGACTATTTCTTACCTGACATGGGGGTCAAATGAGAGAGAATAATGAGTTGGAACTGGCCATAATAGTAAACCAGTCAGGTTTACCAGCTGCTGTGAATAATGATCAGTAGCATCAGTAGATAAAAATAGCTAAAGGCTGTGGTGTATATCACCATTAACTACTCATGTCTTGAATTGTCCTAATTCTGTTAAGTGCATTTTTTGTCTTCAGAGTATGTCTACAAATTTGTCCTTATGGTTAGTCTAATTCCAAACCATGTACACCTGGTTTAAAGGTAGAATATGGATTTTCTCTTCTGTTTCTCAAACCACAAGCTAACTTGGGATCTAAAGGGTAGAGAAGTTCCCTTTGTCAATGCATCTTCTTCAGTGAGTGAACATTCAGGAGCACAGATAAAATGTCCAACAACATATGTCATTACAAACATACAAAAACCAGCTAAATATTTCCTTATCTCAATTTTATAGGAAAAAAATTACATTTCCAGAGAGGCCACTGAGTCTGATTTGTCATTGAATATCAGAAGGCTGATGCACACAAAACACAGCACAACTGAGTGCACAGCCACACAGTTTTGGCCCTGGGATTTACAATATTTTCCGAAAGAAAAGAGACTGGGGAACATTTTCCTGGCACCATGGAAGAAATTGCTTGACTTAGGTAAGTTGGGATGCAGGCCTCTGTGAAGAACTTCTCTTCAGAGAAGAATCACTGCCAAGCCAGTAGCACATTTCCAGGATTTCTGAGACAGGTTTGGACTTTCAAAATTGCTCAATTTTTTTTTCTTTTCTCTAATAGATGTTATGAATTAGCAGAATCATCTGTAATAGCTGGTCGTATCCTGGGGTACCTTCTGAGTGCTGAACTCTTCATCCAACACCTGGATGTTGCAGTGGCTTGGTAAGACCAGTACAATTTGATTCATGCTGCATCCAGCTCTGTCATCCAACACAAGCAGCACACTTCCTTTTCCTGTCTGGGGAATCTACTTAACAGTGATTAAATATGCTTTTTTACTCATAAAGGTCTTTTATAACTGCTCCAAATATTCAATGCCACAGTTCAGGAAAGAAGCTAAGCAATAGCTAACCAATGTAGAGGATGAAAATGACAGCTAGAGCTGCCTTTCCAATTAAAGATTTTGTAGATGCAGTTTGGGCTATTTGCTACCCAAGCTTTAGGCTTTCCCCATCTTTCTCTACCACAGTGCCTTTCATCAAAATCTGCAAATTTTGGTCTTGACAGAGCTTTAGTGTTGATCCAGAACCATTCTTTACTTTTCTTCTGAAAACTTCACCTCTGTCTGTCTCCCTGTTGCTGGTCAGGTAGGGCACAGCACCCAGAGTCCTGTGCCTGGCACACACCAGCAGCCAGCAGACAAAAAATGTCAGATGCCACTTTCAGGGTCAAAAATAAGGACACATTGTTCCATACTTGAGTCTCATTACAGATTCATGCAGATTCATACTCATCATGAAAAGCACTGTGAGTAAGACCTTCCCAGCCAAGAAGGCTTTGCTGCATCTCTGTATTTAAAGCATGGTGTGAAAACAGAGATTATTTTTTAATGGGGTTCCTTCCTGTATTTTGTATAAATCTGACGTGCTGGCACATAAATTGGCAAACTTTGAGGACTCAGGCTGCGATGTGAACACGGATTCCTAGGTGGCAATATAGAGCAGTCGCCACAACCCTTCCCGCTTGCCATCAGGAATTCTCTCATTCCTTGTACTAAAACATTTTTGCATTTTGTGTCTTGATCAAGCCTTGATTCAGTAGGACATGAGCCTCAATGAAAGCATTTTGCTACATCAGGGGCTCACTAGTGTCTGGTGTTCCATTTCCCTAAGCCAAGGAGAGTGTTAAAAGGGAGTTTTAGGATTATTTTCTATCCCACCAAGCAAAGATCTGTGCTTGAGAAGCTAACACTCAAAATTCCAGCAATGCAAAGCCAGAGAAAGAGCCCCTCAAATCTATTTAGTGATATTGCCGTGGCAATACAGCTGATGATAAAAGCAGCTGCTGCAAGGAGGAAGGAGTTCCTGTGGATTTGGTGTATTCCATGGCACTGTGTAGCACCATGCCACCAGGGAAGGGCCACCAGCTGCTGGGGCCATGCTGGCACCCTCGAACACACAGAGCTGTGACTGCAGGGGTTGTTGGAGAATCACTGTGGATGCTAAAGCTGTGTGAGTGAGTGATCTCCTGTGGGTTTGCCCCTTTTCCCAAAGACCCTCACAGGGAGCTGACACATGACACCTCAGTCCCTCCCATGCAGGGTAACAGGTCAGCTCAGCTGCAAAGTGGTATCATGGTGAGGGAAAGAAACAGCAAAATTTTACCTGTGCAGCTCAGATAGGCTATTACCACAGCAGAATTCTTCCCTGGTTAATTTTTTTTCCCAGACGTAGTTCCCTCTATGCTTCTGAAAGGAAATATGCAAATGCACTAATAGTTTTTACAGAAGAAAAGATTTATTTCTGAAGAGAGTTCCTGCAGGCAATACAACCCCTGCTGAGCTTGCAAAATCATTCAGTGTATGGAATGGATTAGGTTGATGGCTGCCTTATTTTCATTGCCTTCGAAGTGGCTGGGAATACGAAGATGTAAAGGTAAGGACTGTAATAAATAACAAGCTCTGTAAAGCAGCTTTGCTACAGCAAACCTTCAAACCCATTTGAGAATGTCAGGGATTTGCCATTATTCTTGAAGCTGACTTGACAAACAATTCTGGCATCTTGACATCTGAGCCTTAGAATAAAAAATATCACGAATTCAATCTCCTGCAAGATAAGGAGTAGCTAGCTGATTCCCAGGGTGCAGGCAGTGCTGATCCGCCCCACTATTGGTGAGCTCTGCTGCAATGGGATATCTAATTTAGGTAAGTGCATTTCCAGCATTAGAGTGCATAAAATCTGATAGTGAGTGACTGCCAGTATAGACACACAGGATCAATTTTGCAGATTCATGCAAAAAACTGCTCTCATTTTAACTAAAATGCTAAGCTTGAGCAGTAATATAGAAGTATTTTAAGCTATCCAGGAAGAAGGAAAGCCAAAGGAAGTAAGAATCTAGAGTCCCACAGACACATTTCCAAAGACTTACAGTGCTGTTACTCTGCATTTTTCAATCAGAATAATGAATAAACATTTGAGTAGTAATAAGAAGGACATAAATAATTTGGATTATTTTAAACCCAATGTCACTATCTGACCCAAATGCAGGTGCAGGGAGCCTGTAAGCAGAGGTCACCAGGGTCTAAGCCATAGGCATCCCAGTGCATCACAGTACTTTCAAGGTTGGAGAAATCCACTGCATGCAGGGATCTTTGAGGCTGGAAGTAAATACATCTGCTGCCTTGTTTTGTCTTTGTGTACCCAGATAAAATTTAAAACTTCACAACCATTTCATTTGCTTCCTGTTTTCCTTCAGGAGCAAATGTCTCCCCACTCATATTTTTTTTGTGACAATGCCTCAACTGGCATTCACATTACAGTATTGCCAGAAAAAAAGTCAGAAGCGTAGATTTTTTTTTTTTTTTTACCACAGCTTCCTGGAGGAATTACCTGGTTAACTAAGTAATTTTTTTTCTGCTAACTTTCTTTCTTAAAGGTGAAGATTTAGATGAACTACTCCATTCACTTTCAGTCTATCTTATATGTGAGATAAAGATTAGACAATCCACCAAAGTTGGCATTTTTGTTACACCAGTTGTGACAGGAGCTGTTGTGTTCCAGGGCTGGTGTCTATGTTTAAACAAAATCCACTAGAATTGGACTGTAGCCAGGTCTTTCATTGATGGGATCTTTTCAACTGTAAATAGAATTGCGCTCCCCCTGAAATTTTGCTGTCGTTCACTTTTGTAAGAGGATGCATGAATATTTGGGGGTTTCATCCATTGATTTTGGACTGTGGGTTAATTCTGTATATTTGGTGAGATCGATGTGCTTCAAAACAAGCTAAGAGCTGGCTAGCTTCTGCTACACAGACATAGTCCCATAGTGCCAATGAAATTGATTGGCAAAAAGCTGTTTCAGGACAAATAGGTCCCTCATGATCTATAAGCATCTCTCCTGATCAGAAAATGATGGTCATAAAACTGCAGCGTTCTCTGCTGTGGCAGCAGAGAGAACCATAAAAAAGCTCCTGTGAGGGGAGTGTGATTTTTTATACCTCTCACAGGGGTTAGTGCGGTGCAGCTCAGGATTTTTGCCTTGTTTGTTACAATTTCCCATGTTGTGGAGCAGTTCCTTGTGGGAATTGTTTACCTGCATTTAAGGATGTAAAAAATGGAGAGATCTAACTGACTGTTTTTTCTATTCGGTGCTACATGGTTTGCTGTCATTTTGTCATTAATTTTTACCCCACTCCCTGTGTCTGCAAACACTGTGCTGGGAGATACCTGCCTCTTGAGTTCAGATGCAGTCTGCAAGTCATGAATCTGCTACTTGGCGAAATTCAGGGGCAGGAATGTCCAGTGCAGGAAATGGGGATTGGATGAACTCAGTGCGAGCTAATAACTTCCTCAGTCAGTGCCAGATCCACTTGAGCTGCCCTTCTCCTTCTGACTGTTCATTGACAGGTTCCTCATCTCGGTCACCAGCTTCCTTGCAGCAGCATCTAAAATTATTCATTTTTAGTTTAGTTAAAAGTTACATTCTCTTCTTCTTCTTCACTGTTCTCCTGCATTTCACACCGTCAAATCTCAGGACTGGTCTTGCACTGCTGACCCTTCCAGCCATATTTACACTGCAAGTGGTGCAGAATTATCATGACTACTCAGTGCCATCTAGGGCATGATTTGTCCCTCAGTTTTCTTTGGGCCTCATGTATAACCATCATTCTCATTATATATATTTTTTCCAAATAGAATTATCTGGTATAATGGGAGGATTGTGCTGTAGCTCTGGGTTCAAAGCAAATAGAAATGTCCTTGACACAGGAAGCGTTAGACTGGTGTCACTTGCTGCCAAAGGATGCAGTGGAAGCTGAAGCCTTCCTTTATGTCATAGGCACATAGAAGAGAACTCCATGTACCCATGTACTCCAGGTATCCTAGGGTTAATAAACGTAGAAAACCTCATATGAATCAGGAAGTTCTTTGAGATTGAAATATGTTGAGTCTGGGAGAGTATTCAGAGGATGTACCATGTATAGCCTCCTGCTCTCATCCTGAGAACCTGCTCATGCTGCTGAGAATGGGATACCAGGCAAGATAAACATTTGGTCTGACCTTTTGTTATGGTCATTTATATGTTTTCTTTAACATATTTAGGAGGAACATCTGTAAAAGTTTCTTAAAGATACAATCCATCTTCAAAAGTCTTAGAAATCCTGTCCTTCAGCAATTTACTTACTGTTTCTTACTCTGCCACCAATCATTATTTTGAAAACCATGCTTACCTGCTGTCAATTTCTTTGTTGCACTCCTTGGCTTGGTTTTTCCATCTGCTGCACCAAAATAGTGACTCAGCATAGTTAGAAGTAAAGAAAGGTCCTTGCAGAGACCATTGAGTCCTGCTGAAAAAGTTCACCAGTACTGATTGCTTTTGAGTGTATGACCTGCTGGATTCCCTCACCTCCTCCTCTATAAAACACCACAGTAATCACAGAAGGACACATCACACATCATATCTGTCATTATTACAGGCAATGCCCACTTACATCATGTTCCTAAGAGTGAGCAAGTATTCCCTGTAAGTGAATGATGTACCTGGTCCAGCTCTGTCAAGGAGCTACTAGGTACTCCCCAGTTTATAAGCACAACACAAAGCTATATCAATAGATAGTCATCAAAACCTCCATTTTACTTCTTCCATCCACCATTTCTACAAAACTTGAATGGAATTGGGCTGGTGTCTTGCTGTGCAACACTAAGAGATAATTGCAGCTAGAGGAGGTAATGGTCTTATATGCTTCCCCTTTGTTGTATCCACCATTTGCTTTCTGCTTCCACATCCTTTGCAAGCACCAGCTCTTTGCATTGCAGAATGGTAGATGTGCTTCAGGGTGTGGCACAAAAAATACTCTGAAGTTGATAAAAATTAGGATCTGGAAGACTGTATAGCTAGATCTTATGTGTGGCAACAGAGGACAGTTTTTAAAAAGCAAAATTCTTCAGTAAATCAGGTCAGCCACATCTAATGGAAATCTGTAACTGCATCTCTGAAATAATCCCAAGAGTACAATAGTAAAATACTTCTATTGATTATATATATTTTCGTTTCAAGACTCACACTTGATCTGATTTGAAATTACTAGATTCAATGACAATTTGATTCACATGGCTGGAAAATCTGTTTAAAGTACTAACAGCTGAACAGAGGCACGGCTGAACTCTCCAAAGACATAAAAAAAACAGTCGTACAAAACCTGGTTTTAGTTATTCCTCCAGTTGCAGAGCTCTCCACCCTATATTAAGGCGACCAGCCCCTCCCAGGAGCCAAAGGAATATCTATGCTGAGTAGCTGAGATGCAGATTTTCCTGAGCTGTGTGTAGACAACAGAGCTGTGAAAAGCAGGATGGGGGCAGTGATGTGTTGCATCTGTGGCTTGGTCTTACAAGCTGAATCCTCCCCCCTCTGGTTATGCCAGCCAGCTCAGAGCTCAACACTTGTCTCCTGTGCCTTGAAGAGAACTGAGATGGTCATCATGGTAAATTTCTAACTGCTGCAGTAAGGAGACCAGAGCCCACATGAGAACATGCCAACACATGATCCTTTGGTGCAGGATTGTAGGTTGTTTCAGCAGCTGAAGTACCTGCTTCCACTGTGACTCTTCATTCTGGTTCCTTTCCTGGAGCCAAGGACCTCACTGATTCATGTCTTCATCTCTCTGTGTCTGCATCTGCAGTGTCACTAAAGAGCAAGGTGATGGGGGGCCTGGCCAGCACCCTGCTGGCAGTGGTTGGATGCACTGATGGAAACTGGTGGTAGGGCTGGAGTGCTGTAGGTGGCTGGTGATCTGACGACAGAAGATTCAATGACTGTGGACTTTAGAGACAGGCAGCACCTGAGTTTTCTCAGCTCAATATTTCTGTAAACACCATGTCTGTATGTTTGTGTTTCTCCTTGGCATATCGTTTTAACTTCTTCCTTGGGCTTTTGTAATAAAAGTACAAAGATTTAACTTCGTAAAGCGATTGGCACAACACCAAGTGGATTATACTGACTTTACAGAGTGAAAGGGCTCAGGAATAATTCAGTCTTGTGGATTGATAATATTTAGAATTTCTATCCCAGAAGTATCTGGAAGACACAGACAAAAAGAAATCCCTAGTGCATTAGGCTCTGCTTATCCAAGAGATGGTCTCAGGCCAAAAACTTGGCAATCAAAATACAATGTTGAGTGATCCTCTGCAATCGTATATGCTACTTGAACATAAAACTGCATCAAGTGCGTAATAGAATAACTTACACTTCAGAAATCTGTCAGGACAGATAGATAGCATTGCTTCATCTAATACCAGGTTCCATCTGTGGGTAAATTCTTATTAGTAGAAGACATTATGCAATATTCCTTAGCAATTCATAATAACTTGTGTCTGAAGAGAGGAAGATGAAGTAATGAAGAGAGATCACAGGTGTGGAAGTGTGATAAAGAAGGTGAAGCAAGTCCTCCTGTAAAGCAGCCAACAGATGTTTTTTTACTCTATGCAGAAAAGTCCTCCCAGCCCATGGTGTATTGTATGCAGCAAAAGACTCAGCCAAGCTGTCACTTATGTTCATACTGTCTGGGGTTCTCCAGCAATGAAATGAGCATACATATTGCAGATGGAAAATGGTGCTGGTGACTTCTGACAGCTCTTTTTATTCTTTGATAGGGGGAAAAAAGTAACCTGCCTCTGACTGTGAACAAGTAAGAGAGAATAAAGTGTGGGATTTTTTTTTAACCCACTTGCTTCAGAGAAAGACTCCTGCTTATGGAGTTACTGATCACATAGAGTAGAGCATGTATGAGCATCACTTACTTCAGAAGATAAGTGGAATGTGGGTGGTAGACAGCTTTTTATGTGCTTCTTGTTTAGTTAATGAGCATTTCATAGATTACTCCAGTGGGACCAAACAGACCAACAATGAGTGGTTATTTGAAAAAATTTGGTGAATTTCATACTCTGATAAAAATGTTTAACTCATTTCACTAGTATTAGTCTGTACTGTACTTACATACTGTAAATCTCTTGTGTTTAGGAGGCTCTCTAGTAACTGTATTTGGAAGATAGAGTTTCTGGGGTGAGTAAACATAGAAAGAGAGCTACAGGATGTAGAGGACTTGGGTTCATTCTCTTTAGCTGTGCAAAAATTACCAAATGGCAAACTTCAAACTTTAGACAAATTGCCATGGGCACCAAATGAACAAAAGAGCTGAAACAACAGCATCTTCAGATAATTAGTGTTTACTTTGTTAGCAAGTGGTGGTGGCAGCCTGGCTCCCCAGCTCCTGCATTTTGGCATCCATTGCTCTCCTGAGCCACCCACAGGCCTGCATCCCTCCTTGGGGCAGAGGGCTCCACCTGGCAACAGGGAGCCTTGAAACCAGGTACTGCCTTGCCCAAAGCCTTCTGCAGGGCTTTGAAGTTCTTGTTCGTCCTCCACAAACCGGGCTGGGACACTCCTGGGTTGGTCTGCTTTGGGGATTAGTGAATGAGTTACTCTCAATAGCTCCTTATTGTTTTTTGGGAAGATTATCAAAGGTACAGATTGCCTTAGGTGCAGAGATATCTGGGGCAGATCTATGTGACAGCATTGGATTATTTGGATTTATTTACATGGGTGTAGCACCATGTGAATATACCTGCACTTCTCCTGAACTGCCCAACTCACTTGTTTGGCCTCAAAAGCCCTGTCGAGGCAGAGTTCTGTGCCTCTGTAATTTATTTTTATTTTTTAAATCAGATACCAGGAATCTACAATTCCTGATACCAGACTGCATGCTATGAGACCTATAGAAGTAGCTACCCAGACCCCTATGACAGTATACTTGCTGTCCTTGTCACAGACAGCTGTTTCTACAGCAGGGAACAATGTAGTCTCCAGAGGCAAGTGAAAATGGATGTGAAAACCCTATGCTGTAGATGGAGAGTGATGGGATAGTGACTGTCAGAAACAAACCAAGTCTGCCTTCTCCAGAGACTCTCTCTGTGGTCCTCAGTCTGGGGGCATCCATGAGAGAGGAAAAAATCCTCGGTGGGGTCAGGTTTAAGGTTTCTACTTCCCAGTCCTTAGAGTCAGAGGATTTGGGAATACAAAGATTGGAGCCCACTAGGAAGGGCTTGCATTTTGTGAGAGGCAGCAGATAGTTGTCCTCTGCCCAGGGAAGCAGCAGTATTGTTCCATCATGGCTGAGGGCAGCAAATTTGTTTCTTTGTGTCTTGCTGTTGTTTCAGTATTTGCAGCAAATGCAGCTCCCAACTCTTCCCTTCCCAAAGCCATAAACATGGCAAAGGCGTGTGGTATATTGAACAGCAAATGGCTCTTCCACTTAATCTGATATGTGATGTAATCTATTGCATTGCAGTGTGGTGCTATGCTCCAGCATCAGATTCTCCTACAGTCTCTACAGCTCTCCCAGTCTCTGACCCTTCCTGAGTGTTTATGTGAAGCCATTTGTGAATTCTCAAACCATGTGTCTCTGCAAAATAATAGGCTCCAACTAATAAAGAAATTAAAAGTTCTACACTCTAAAAATAAGATGAAATTTTAAAAGGGCCATAAAAAACTTCATCATTGACTGGCTCCGGATGATCTCCATGAAAGAGAGAACAATATTCAATTTGTCTAAAACCCCAAGTTCTTCTCAAAAGGCACTATAGAAAATTGTACAGTGACATAATGTAAATTAGAAGCCACAAGCACAGTTCAAACTTGAGTGAAATTAATTCACACAGGATACAGCAAATATGGCATAACTACAGCACCACTCTTTTTTTATGCCACCAAAGCCTTTATTTCCTTTGAAGATGGGTAATTGTAAGGAATACAGTACTTCTTTCTTCTCATGTAGAATTATTCTCCCCAGTCTCTCTATGTTGCACAGTGCATTATCTGCAAATGATTAAAGCTGGCCTCCTGTCCCTTTGGGTGTTTTCAGAGACTGACAGTGTCTCCAATGGGCTGAAGTTACCAAGCAGAAGAATCTGTATATGACCATAAAAGCACCCAATTTATCTTCAAAGAGAAAATCAAGAAGTCTTGACAGATCTCTTGATTATTTTGGTTTCCCTGTAAAAGGGTTTGCTTTTATTTAATAATTTTAAAAAAGAAAATAAACGCAAAGCAAAATACAAATTTCTGGTATTATTATCCCTGCAAGATTGCTACCACATTCACATGGGCATTGTGCCTATGGTGTTCCTACCTGCTGAAATTTTATTAATCTCAAACTATTGATTCAAAGTAAGATGAGCTTGTTTACAGTGACCTAAAAGTGTTCCAAGGGGCTTGGGCAGTACCAGCTTTATCTTTCAGAACACTTGCCCTTCCAGGAACAAAGCCCCCATTTTCTACCATTTTCTATGGGGAAAAAAAGATGCAAGCACCATAATTTGCTTTTCCTGATGCACCAGAACAGAAGCTAAGAAAACTGCATTTTGGCTACATGCCCTGGTGCTAGTGCAAGGAAAATTATGTTTCAAATGCATTTTTGTGGCATTGCTTTGGCAGAAAGAGGAAGCTCTCATTGCAGAGAAGGCATCCTTCTCATCCCTGCATGTGAGACTTTACTGCTTCCCTGGCTTTGCAGCCTCATGGTCTGGCACTATGGGCTTCTCATTGTAAGAGTGGTAGGACAGGACATGGAGGGTTGCTGTCAGCATCTCTTTATGAGTAAGATGTAACAAAATGTTCCCACTCATTTTGAGGACTCGTGCCTCTAAATGACCATGCAGGAAACAAAGAGATGGTCCAAAACTTGCTTGAAATATATTAATTATAGACTACAGGCAAGACTGGGAACTTCATCCATATGTAATGTGAAATCTGAAGAACTGGAAGAAAAATTTGGCTTTGTCTGCCTTATTATTTGATCTGGCTGATTTTTTTTTGTATTCTAACAGTATTTTTGGTTCCACAGAAGGATCGTTGTGATAAGCCTCTGAGGGATTTTGTTGACTCTCTGTTCCCTGGTTTAAAAAGATGAACCTGGAACTGCTGAGGATATCTAGGGTTACTTCATTTCAGTCTGTAGTCCCCTTCATTAATTTATGAAGGGGTTTTTGATGCTACTGAAGATTTTCAGAGCTTCAACTCTCCAATAATGAGAAACTTTGTTCTCATTTCTAGCTTTTTTTTTTTCTTCTCCCTCAGTAATTAAATTATGTTTCCAAATCATGGATAGCAATTTACATTTTAGCATATCTATGCCCCTGAGACATTGTGTCCGCCTGCTCATCCTGTTCTACATCATGTTCACTGGTAACCGCTGAAGCTGAAGGTTTGCTTCCATCCTTGGATTATTCCTGAGTTTATACCTGGTTTTTCAAGTGCTTCTAGTCTCTCAAACTGTAATAGTATAGAGGGGTTTTTTACATTGTTGTACAACTTTTATTGTGGGACATCTTTGTCTTCTATGCTTCCTATTCCTTTCTTGAAAGAAAAAAATAACAATTTGGGGAAAACAATTCTTCAGTATCTGGAGTTTTGGGGTGTGTGGAACTGGGTTATTTAAAGGGTGAAAAAGATAAGTTAAGATTTGGCAACATCTGAATCCTGGCAGGAGATATATCTCAATTATGTCTCAGTCTGTTGCTCCCAGAAATCAATTTCTTTCCCTAAATCCTGGTAAGGGCTTTATCAATTTGTCTACACTGAGAATGTCTCATATATACTGACAAGTCTGATATCTCCACACATTTTATGCTTGCAGCAGTGTTCTCATACAGGACATCAAGAGGATGTGTCATTTTCTCCTGTGTAGGTAGCATTTACATATGTGAATAAATTAGATAACTAGGATTGAGAGCAGAGACAAGTATAAATGACTTCCCATTAGCTAACAAGAAAAGACACAATTGCTTCCTCTCATGTTCTTCAAGAGAGGTGGAATGTCTTCCTTCTTGAATTGCTATATAGCCTCAAAAGCTCCTGGTGTGGGGGTTATTGAAATGAATTTGGATCCCTCCTTGGGCAGAGGAAGAGATTAATTTCTGTGACCCACTGCTGGGGTGAATGATCCAACCTTTCAAATATACTGATGATACTATCACCACCTAGTGATCCTGATTGAGAGAAGACTGAGGCTTTCTTGCTGTGAATACCTGTTTTCAAAAGGTATTATTTCAGGGCTCAGGATACTGAGTGTAGGAGCTTCCTGTCTTTTTACTTGGCACAAGGTGCTGACACCCTAGAAAGGCACGAGGCTTCCCCCTGCACATTCCTGTTTGGTGGCTTGGCTTGGTGACTTAAGATGGGCTCTCTGCCTTCAACACTGGATGCTCTGGCACACCATGGGACATCTGACTGTCCCTATTCCTTCAGTAACAAATTTGGGCACCAAATCAGAGCCTGGAGTCCACTCTGAGGCTGGTGTCATGAATGAATATTTTAGGTCACTTTAAGAAGAGGCAGAACAGCAGAGGGGAGGGTGGGGATGCACCAACACAGTGAGTTCCTGCACTTAAGACCTTTCTAGAGTTTTTCTTTGCTCTCACTGTTTCTTACAAAATTGAGAAATATACATTTCATAAATAATGAGAAAATGGTGAGAATCAACTGCATATGGAACTACAAGAAAGATTACAGGCTACACCTCCACAATCTGGAAAAAGGAAGACAGGACAACCCTCAGAGAAGAGCCTCATGGGGAGCTTCTAGACAGATAAAAAGAGCTACAATACATGTTCCTTTATGGAACCTGCCTTTCTATGTGTTCTTCAGCCCATGTTTTGGTGATTACTGTGTGTAACTTCCAGCAGAGATGGTGGCTTTTAAAAGCTGCATTTAACCTACTTCCCTTTCCAAATTGTTGCTGGTGGGAGGACATTTGTCACAGAATCCTCTCTGTGAACAGAATAAAGAGAAAAATATCCTCTCTAAGGTTTTTTTGAACCTAGACACACTTATGCAATAAAATACCTGCAACAGGAATGATGTGGTTTAACCCCAGTATAATAGGGGTACTGACAGCAACTAAGTCCCACACAGCTGCCCACTCGCTCTGCCTGTCCCTTCGGTGGGATGGGCAGGAAAATCAGGGGGAAAAAAGTAAAAATCCTGGGTTAAGACTGTTTAATAATTGAAACAAAGTAAAACATTATAATAGTGATGATGATAATGATAATGATAATGATAGTAATAATAAGAAGACAAAGAGATACGAATCCCAAGAAACACAATACAGTTGCTCACCACCCACCAGCAAATGCTTTGCCCATCCCCAGGCATTAGTTGGTCCCTCCCTGCCAATTCCCCTCAGTTTTATACTGGACATGATGTTCCTTGGTATGGAATATCCCTTTGGCTAGTTTCCATCTGCTGTCCTGGCCATGGTCTCCCCCAGCTTCTTGTGCACTTCCCTAGTGGCAGTCCATGGGAAACTGAGCAGTCCTTGACTTCGGGTAAGCACTGCTCAACAACATCAGTGTGTTAGCAGCAATCTCATCTTACATCCAAAACACAGCAGTGTACCAGCACCTAGGAAGAAAATTACCTCTATTCCAGCTGAAATCAGGACATGGGGAACATATTTTATTTCACTTGAAGGATGCACAGCTGGTGCTGTATTTAAGAACTTTGGAAGCGGAGTGTTAAGAATTGCACGAGTGCACATAACTGGGAAGGTGGGGGGAAAGGAATCACGTCTTCATCTTTTTCGCTCACTTCTGCCTCGCTGAAAAGCCGGGCGTGCTGCGACCGCCAGGCGGCGCCAGGCCCCTCCTTAAAATTAGGAAAGGGATTAAAAAGGGAAATTTCATCGGGGCGAAGCTCGGGAGAAAAGCGTCTGTGCTACAGAGCTGTCAGTGGCAAATGTTCTAGACAGGCACCGGAGACTGTGATTATTTGTGCCTGACAGGGCAACCTAAGCAAGCTAAATATTAATTTTGGGTACATACTAAAATAACACCATCACTTTTAACAATTTGATGGAGAATAACAGTCTCCACATCAAGCACTTCAAGCAAGCAAAAATACATTGACTCCTTCTTAAAGAAAGAAATGCAAAGGAAACTGTTCATCCTTTCCCACCCGCCTGCAGGAGCTGGGGAAGTGCAACACTGCTGGAGCACCAACAGGATTTTCTGCATGTCACAGCAGAGGTATGGAGGGGAAAAATGGGTTCCAGGTTTGATGGGTCCAGTGCCCTAATCTGCTCCTAAATAACTGGCACACCAAAGTACTGAAATGTAAAAAGCTGTGACCCCAGCTAAAAGCTTGCCATCAGCCTGGCTTTCAAAACTGTGGAGTCCCAGGACAGGTTATTTACCTGTGGGTTTAGACAGGTAAGTCAGTCCAGCTGCCAACTGCTGGTTTAAAACTTCCCTTGAATGCTCTGGTGGGGAAGGTGTTGGAAAGCCTAGAGAAAGATACTCACATAGATAACAAAAAGAAGAAAGGAAAAGGTTTGCCAGGAGTTCTTGTAGTTATGTATGCCAGGTCTCAGAGGTGTTTGGGCTTAGGCTTAGGGTTACAATTAGGGTTGAAAAACCACAAAGTCTAGAGCTCCAGGGACACTGCAACTACAAAAGGCATGCCAAGGGGAGCATGGCACTGCCACAACATTGCTCCCTCCACACCTTGCTCCTTGGCACCACCCATGTGCTGGGAACCTCAGCCTCAGAAAAAGGCTGCTTTTACTGCTCTGCTTAGGGTTAGGGTCCAGGTTTACATTAGAAATATCTACTTTTGATGTTTTTAGGCTTTACTGCAAAAGCCTAGTAATATGGCAGTCACCAAGTCCTTAATATTGCAGATTCTTTGATCTGTACTTCTTCATGTGCTTTGTTACCCTTAACAGATTTCCTCATATAAAGCTTCATTCTTCTTCTAGAAGTCCTCAGTGACAGGATTTACTTTTGCACCATGGACAGTTTTTCACTGAGTCTTTACTAAACTCACAAGCAGATTAGGGAAAAGTGTAAAAACTCAGGTGAAGCAAAGCCCATCTCTTGGTGTTACCTATTCTGCAAGTGGGTACATAATCCTCCTAGTTCTAAATTTATAGAGCGGTTGAGAAAAAAAATTTTTCCTTTACTTTCACTTATCCTGAAATCCAAGGCTGTCCCTGTCCTGCTTGTGGCAGTGTGACTAGAGGCCTCTGAACTCAGAGGCCCTCTGCACCCCGAGGCCCTCTGCACCCCATCCATCAAGTGCTCATCCACAAGTGCTCATTCCCCTCTTCTCCATAAAAGATGACTCTTTGCTTGGAATATGAATGTGTCCTCAGACTCGAGTTTCTGCTGGCCTGCTTGCAGATGGATAAACTGTTGGGTGAACAGCTGGGTGCCTGTGTCCAAGGTTTCCCTTCAGCTTCCTAATGAGAGGTTTCCTGTAGAGGAAAATTCCCATGGATGTTGGACACATCATTGAGGAAACTACCCAGGTAGCTGAACCAGCTAATGCTATCTAGTGTGAGACACTAATTTTGATGAATAGAAAGCAGTCTTTGAGACTGGATGTAAAATCATGAGCTAGCCTTTCCAAAGAGGTCTTATTTGGAAAGAAATACAAGTGGATGGATGAAAGGGAGTCTGACAAGTGTGTGTGCTCATTTGTGGTTAGTTACAGGGCAAGACTGCTCCAGGTTTCTGCAGTAGCCTCACTCATGCTCCTTCAGAACAGCCTGTCTGGTTTACCCTTCTAAAATGATGTTATTAGGTTTATGTTATATTATATATTGTAATGTATTTATCTGGGAGACATCCACTTGGTTTATGTTTTTAGATATTGAAATAACAAGTGGATTTCACCCACTGTGAGTTTTTGCCTCCATAGATGCGCTCATTATAGACCAGAAGGTTCATGCTGAATCTGCCATTGCCATTTTTATTCTTTTTGTATTGCTGATAAGCTGCAGAGGAAACAAGGTGGGTCTGAACTGTGCTCTGAAACACTTAAAACCTAGACAAGTGACACAGAAATTGAGTAACTGAAAAAAAGGTAGTGAACACTGGGGTTCAGCATAATTCAGAGTAACCAAATTCTCAGTCATCTGCTCTCCTTGAAACTGTGACTGGCAAGTATCTGGCTCTCTACTTCCTCTTGCACTGCTGGCAACACCTTTAAAATGTTAAAAAGATAAAGCAGATTTAGTCTATCCATTTAGCCCATCCATTTAGTGAGTTTAACTTCCTATTCCGTTTGTGAAGATTTTCGTATTAAATTAACAACTTCCTTTGGTAGGCTTCCCTCTGTGTGGGAAGATTTGAACACCCTTAGTTTCTCTAAGGCACAGAGGGCCTGGACTCCAATCCCTCCCTGTGAGGAAGCAAGAGCTTGGAAAGTTAGGGACTTGTCATCTTGGAGTGTTCATGAACCTGCAAACAGGATCTCAGGTGCTGCCCTGGCCTCACCACACAGTAGTGTGACACATTTCTGCCAAGCAATTCTCATGGTTTAGAGAATGAATCAATGGATTTCCCCTGCAGCTCCTGGGGTTAGTTGTAAGAAAGTTACAATGTGTCTTGGCAGCCAAAATGCACCTGCTTCCTTCAGTGAATGAAAACTGCCGGAGGCAGAAACTGTATATTGTCATGTATTGCACCAGGCAGACCAGAGCTGAGAGGGGTGTGGGGAGCTTTCTAAATACTAAACATGGAGTAATAGAGGCAGAAATAGAAAACAGATTGGTTTGCCTGAAGGCCTAGTGAAGTGTGTTGCAAGCCTAAGGATTAAGTGCTAAATCCCTATCCTGAATCTGAACTGCTAAGTTTTTAATCTCTGATGGAAGGTACAGGTTGGTATTGCTACTGTGCTTGCTGCCATGAGATTTCTAATTTTAATAGATAACATTTTTGCTATATATTTCAGGTTTAACTGAATTTCAACCATGTACACTGGCTTTTGATGTTTCTTTGCTGCTAGAACTGGAGAGCACACTGGATCATGGAGTAATGAGGTATGCTTGGTGAGACGGTTAGGACAAGGTTCTTTCCAGCTAACTCATGTGTTCTCTTGCAGAAGAGACAAAAGCAAGTAGTAATCAAATCAGACTGGAAGTAATCTTAGCCATCTGCCCTGTGTCATGTTGACCAGAAGTTAGAAGATAAGCAAATTTACAAACCTAGTCTCAATAAAGTTGCTTGGTTTGGTCTTTATTTGTATATCCCAGGAACTCTGATGGCCTCACTATAGCAGATAGCTTTCAGATAAATGTTAACAAAGTTATGTGGAACAGATCTGCCTTCTTACTAATGAAAAACAGAACAATAAAAAGGTAGGGAAAACAAGCCACAACTGGTCCATTGACTTAATGGATTTTGATTATTGCTATTTACTGGAATATTTGGCACTGGATCAGCCATGAGCAAAATGCTAATTTTTAACAGAGCCAGTAGTAACATGATCACTGCACCTACAGAGGATAGGTGGGATGGTTTTGCTCTTACAAGATGGACCTCAAAACTATCATAGTTATTGTGAAGAAATCTAGCAATGAGAGATTCTGCAGTACTGAATGCCACAGAAATATCAGGAAATAATCAATTGTTACAGAGTATTCCAGGCATTCGGAACAAAATCTTCAGTTCCAGTTCAGTTTATTATCTGCAATACATCAAATGTAGCACTTAGGCCTCGTCTCTGGGAGAAAGTACAATTTCTATTTCAAATACTCCAATCCTTGGCAGGAGTGTCCAGTGCTCAGTGCAACCAAGGATTTTGAGTGCTGACCACCCTGTTTTTCAGACTCTTCAGCCCTGACAGAAACCATGGATTTCTCTCTCACACATTTTTCATGTGGCATTGAGAAGAAAGCTGGCAATTTGGCAATGGCTTTTTTTGAATGTCCTACATGCTCAGGTGGCCAGGTTGCACAACAGATCTCAGAGAAGCACTAAAATGTCAGGATTATGCTGAGATTTCCTTTGAGGTTAACTAGGAAATGAAAACTGGTGTTAACCTTAAAAAACTTGATGAAACAGAGCATGGCACATGCAGCAGGGTAATATCTGCTGTAGTAAGGTACCACTGCCAGGAGAATGGGAAAAATAGAGCCTGTAGCATTGAGACCTAAGGCCAGCTGCAATGTAACATTGCACAGCATTCTACTGTGAAGGAAGATTGTAACTTAGCTGCTCTATGTCACTAATCTTGGTCAGCTTATTTCTATTAGTGGCATTGATGCAGTCTTGGGAAAACAAGAGTACTTTCTGCTCCATAAGCATACCCTGCATCTTGAAAATGGAGAGGATTTGAGAAGCATGCTTAGATTGAACTTGTGTTGCTTATGGAAAAGTTTCTATTAAAGTGAATGGTGTAAGTGAGGTAGAACCGGTCCCTCCTGAAAGACTTGTTTATAAGAAATTTATTAGTCTACACAATGGAAGCAAGACCCTTTTCTCTTTGCCAGACAAATCAATTGTGTTTACTAATTGGGTAAAAGGTGCCACACCCCAGTGTGTTGGATCAGAATGTGTTTACAGAGATGTGGGGCTGTTTTGACAAGGGCTGCAAGACTGAGTAGTTCTGACATCAGTGTTTTGGATGATCTAGAAGTACAATCGTCCCAAAAGATGAAAATTGTGATTAAATATTTGTGATTGCAATGAGAAATTATGGATGTTGCAAATACAGGAAAGATATAAATGAAAGTAAATTAATGTTTAACTAGTGATATAAGGTACACAAAGGTATTGCAAATCAGCCATCAAGAGATGAATGCAGGAGAAAATTTGGAAGGTTTTTTCGATTCGTTCTCACATTCATGTACTATAAGCCGTGAGATCCAGTTTACAAACCTTTGCTTCCTTAGTAGTACAGGAACATACAGATCAGTTCACTGCTGGTTCCAGAGGCTCAGCAGAGAGGTTGACATTGCTGCACGTGACATTGCTTCAGACGCTTTCTTAGCAGCTGCAATAAAATCTCTTTGCAAGCAAGAGACTGAGAGAAAGGAGCAGAAGTCAGATTTCCAATCACTACCCCTTATTATTCCCTAGTTGTATCTTTGCTTACACTACTTACAGAAAGAGATTGAGTGTCAGCTTCAGGCAAAGGCGAAACTTGTAGCTGAAATTAATTTGGAGCCCGTTGCCAAATGCTGTCATTACTGCATGATGAGTTTGCTAGTAAGTCTGTGCTGGCATATAGGCACTGCTATTTCCAGTAGAAAACAAATTCCCAGCAAAAAGAAGAGAGTAAAAAGCTCCTGCTGTTGCCCCGGGGTATGCAGAGGGCCTCTCTGCTCATCTTTAGCATCACTAAACTCCTGATTCAGTAGAATAGAAGACGACCCTTAAACAGCTTTCACTATTTTCCTTGGCTCTTTTGCAATGCTGTCTTTACTGCAACCAGTTGTGCTGCCTGACGTTAATTTTGCTGGCTATCTGTTGACAATTGCTGACTCCCTTTCTGACTGATAACTGCTGCCCTACTGCCAGACTGCTTTTTGGCTACAGATTAAAAATTTGAGCCCCAGGGGGACCGGGTGTAGGAGGAAAGAGAGAATAGCATTGAGCAGCAGAACAGACTGCTACCCATCTTTTCCCACAGCTAAGAAATAAGGAGGGGTTTAAAATTTCAGGTTGATCATGAAAGCTCTATGAGGATTTCTAAACTTTATAATATATCCTTATATAAGGATATAATACATATTCTGGGTAAATAACAAACATTTGTTTCCAGCAAGATCAATCTTGCATGCCAGGGAAAAGTCTACACCAAGAGTTTTTAGGATTTATCTTTAAAACCTATTTAATTGTAAACATGAAATACTTGAAATGTATATAATGTATATAATAAGAAATGAAATGCATATAATATGTGACAACTGCTTAAAGAATAAAATGTCTCTATGACCACATAGGAAAACTTAAGCGCATTCAGTTCAGGAGAATTATTTTGTGTAAGTCAGTTTAGAAGGAGACAATTAGAGCACATTGTGTTTTTAAGTCTAGTGGGAGAAGAGTAAACATGCCTCTAAATCATATTACACAGGCTGAGTCCCTCTGATCTCTGTAGATGTGATGGTGTTTACATTACAAGGAGCAAGGGGTAATCTAAAGAGCATAATTTTCCGAGAGACAGGGCAAGAAATAGATGTACAGATATATTCTAACAACTTTTTATTTTGTGCAGAGAATAATTAAGCTAACTCAGAAACATATAAAACCACTTTCCAATAGAGTATTAGTGAAAGGAATTTTATCTTTGAGAGTTTGCAGAGCAGAGGTCATTCAGGAGGGGCACTGGGCTAGGAGTGAAATTGCTATTCAGAGGTTAAAATATCAGAAGCCTGGAAGGTGGCACAAGTTGGGAAGGGCATGACTGAGAAACCTGAGCACTGGTGAAGAGAGCCCCATCTCAGCCCAGGGAAGAAGTTTGTAAGAGCAGAACCACTTCCCTCAACCCATGTGTCATCTGCAGCCAAGAGCAAAGGAGAAGTGTAGAAACAGTCTCACCAACATGCTCAGGGATTTTTCTGTGCTGTTTGGGTGATTACATTGCTGTGTAAAACAGGAGCCTTTCATTTGATTCTCATCCTGTGCCCTGACAAGATTGACTGTATTTAAACCTCTCCAACTGATGTTTCTTTTTTTTTTTCCTTTAATTCTTGAAGACTGTCCTTTCTCCCCAAACCATTGACTCCACTGGTCCAGTGTCCTTCTTGGAAGAAAGAAGTGTTACAAAATAAACTAGCACACAAACCACATCCAGCAAAACAACTTTAGTGTCAACATTAATGAGGCTGTGTAAGAGAATGGGACAGCATAGGGGCAATTTGGAGCTCACCCCACTCAGCACAGCAGAGATTAATGCCTTAATCTTAAAATGGCTGCCTGGCATGGCTTGTTATCTTTTCTTCCCTAGAATGTGATTTACTTAGATTCTTTTGGCTGTCTTGGCCCTGAAGGTTGGGTTTGTCAGACTTCTGTTCTTCTTATTCTTGGTCTGGACTCTGCAGCTGGTTCAAATACTAAACTTTCACCTTAAAATTTAATAATTTTAATTTAAACTAAACTGGAAGTGTGTCTAGCATTGAACATCTAACAGCTTGGAGTAACCTGCACCATGGAGACATATTGCTGAGGGGAGCTGTGACTTTAGCGGTTACTACATTGGCAAGTGTCATCTGTGTTTTGTTGTCTCCTGCCCTGCACCCTACACTTACTGTATGATGATTTTCAATCCATTTTAGCCTTTCCATGTATCAGTTGCCCTGTCTGTAAAACTGGAATAGCAACTTCTCTTCCTTTATCTTTAGTTACTATAAAATGCTTGAAGGGCTTGAAATAAAAACCAAGGCAAAATTAAAATATACAAATGATACACAGGGGTGCTGGGAGTGCTGAAAGTGCTTAAATGTTTTGATCTCTTTCCATCACACTGGAAGGGTCCAGGTATTTTTCAGTATTCTCCTGTTGTTTTCATTTCACAAAATGCTGAGCATTTTGCTGCACCCTCAATGACACGATCACAAGAATTTAGAAAACCAAAGCAGTTTGCTGCCCTGCTGCTGGGCCACACTGCTTGCTGACTTACTTCGGACATCTGGAAGATGTTGTTTCTTAATGGCAGTTTTTGGGTGGCAGAGCTGATGATGTGTGTTTATAGCACAGGCTGATGCTGCTGAAGCCAGTACCTGGGTGAGTTACTGTGAAATGAGAATGTTCTGGTGCCATGGGAGCAGAAATTTTGGCTGCTAGCAGACATTTGCTGAAACTTCTGCCAGAGGTGAGCAGCAGTGCTGGATTTCTACTTGCATGAATTACTCCTTGTAACTTTGACAAGGTAACAAGTAAGGTGTGAGAGATCTAGGAGGTCACCTTGCAATAATATAGAATTAGGACAACTCCCCTTCTCCAGGTTTCTCAGCCATGTTGTAAAGAGCAGTGGCAAACAAGAAACCTTCAGAGCAGAGATAGTGTGACTGAAAAATATTGTAATGCAGGATATTGCTCCTCCAGCCAAATAAAGGCAAAAGCAGAGAGCTGAAGCAGCACTACTGGAATGTGTGTCTTCCTTCAGCAAGTAAGGCTTTTCATAGCTGTGTGATGCTAAGGAGCAAGTTCTCTTCTTAAAACCTAACTTAGGCCAGAAAAATCTGTCTTAGATAAACTGATTCTGGAGGTACTAGAAACAAATATTTTTTTTCCTGGGGTTTTTGTTTGCTTTTTATTTTTCTTTTATGTTTTTTTAACCAGAGAAAAGACAGTGAGAAACTATGTGGCTGGCTTTGTGTCACTGCCAGTGCAAACTAACAAAATTTTGATGGTTTCTAAGAGGTGGCACTAAACACGAAAATGACTTCCTACACTTACTGCTATGTGCTCCTTGGCTGATCAAGCTTGAAACCTACACATGCAAAACCAAGGCAGAAAAATCTTGACATGTTGCAGTGTTTTCCTTTTAAGGAGAACTTTGGTATTTTGGTGTGGACAATGTGAAATGGCTGAACAGGTTTAAATCTTTGACTTTGCAAGAATGAATCACATCAGACATCAAAGCTTCAAAACCACGGTGCTTGGAGTAACTGGTGTTTTTTAACTTCACTGTAGAGATGAGCAGACATTTCTTATTTAAAGAGGAAAAAAAGGAATTAATCAAATTTTAAGACTTGACAATGTATGAACATCATTGTACCACTTAGC
>VZTT01008754.1:0-18121 GCA_013400855.1 Buphagus erythrorhynchus
TCTGTGCACACCAGAACACAGCCTCTGCCCAGGGGAATGGCTTGGGAAGGTCACAGATCTCTGCAGCAGCACATTTTGGTGTGTTTTGTGTGTTGGGGACAGTCTGTGCACACCAGAACACAGCCCCTGCCCAGGGGGATGTTCCACTACATCCAAGAAAAGCCAAGACTTATCTCAGGTGTTTTTGTGCTGCCACAGCCCAGCCTGCAGCCTGATGGGGATTGTGAGCCAAATTCATCCTGGAAAAGCAGAGGTGAAGGCACATGGGCTCGAGGCAGGGAGACCCTGGTGGTTAAACCCATCTCAGGTTTTGGGGAGCTGTGGCACTTCCCACAGCATAATTAAATTATTAATTAATTAATTAAAGCTGGTTGGTGTGATGAGGAATCGAGGAAGGGCTCTTGATGCAGTTACACTTCCCACAGACGTTACTGTGTATCTATTATGGTCTGTGAAAGCCTTGTCAACATTTTTCTAGGGAAGAATGAAAATGTAAATAACTTTAAAATAATTCAGTGTCACTGTGGTATGGGGAAAGGTCATGCTGCTGGAGACCATTTATCTTTTTGCCGATTTAAAGAGCTTTTTTCCTGTTACATTTTTTGAAATTAATGTTTTTAAACATTACCCAAAGTAATGTTAACAATTAGGGGGTTAATGGGATTGATCGTTATGCAGGCTGGGATTTAAATTAGAAAAGATTTGTTTTAGGTAGTCGTTGCTGAGGGATTTTAGCAGATTTTTTGATTTATGGCTTATAAAAATGTTTGTGTGATTTAATGGAAAGACAAACTGAGATGCTGAATTCCCATGTAAATATGGGGGTAGGTTATTCTTTGGGAGTGAGTTTGGGATTATGGAAGCAGAGCTCATATGCATGTAAATATTAAAATGTACAAACCTGAGGTGAGCCTGGAGTGACAGGGGCTTTATTTTTGGATTAGGGGTTGGAGGAAAGACAGGTTGGAGACTTTGTCCGTGTGTAATGCTCCTCACTGCTGGGAAGATATTTGGAATTCTGTGCTGTGTGGGGGGCAAAATGCCCTTTAAGACCATCAGGCCCAAGGTCCTCCACTGAACTATTCCCCAGGTGCCACATCTCCATGGATTTGCTTGGGGAGATGGGTGGGAAGATGCTCTTTGCATCTGTTCAGGCTATTGGGAAGGTGAACCAAGACCCCCTTGTTCTCCTGTGAGCTCCAGCCACCCTGGAGCTCATCCCTCCTCGAGCCACTGCACACTGTGAAACCACACCTGAAAATCTCCCAGCTCCTGTGCACAGGAGGAATTTCAGCAGCACTGACCCCTGCTTTGGGGAAGGAAAGGCTGGAAATAGCTCTGCTCTAGCACAGCTCTTGGCCTGCTGAGACAGAGCTGCATTTTTCACCTCTGTTGCCCCTGCTACAGCAAGTGTGAGGCAGTGGGGATGCCACAGCTGGTGCTTTGCATGTAATTTTCACCCTCTTGTTAATGACCTTGCAGGGATTAGCATGGCCTTCTCCATATGCCAGTAGATTATGTCTGTTGGCAGCTGCTGCTACTGGAGCAAAATGGGATAGTTTTCATTAGGAGTGCTTGACATTAGGTTGCCCTGGGTGTCGTCAATCCTAAACTGTCAGTGCCTGTGAATAAAGCAGTGTACAGATGTGATTTATTAGATGTGCTGCTGCTCTGCTGCAAATGTGGCATTTTCAAGTCAGCAAGGTCTGGCAGAAGTGTGAAAGGGACCTTCCTGGTGTTCCTTGCTCACCCACAGGCTCTGTGGGGCTGTCCAGCAGCAAAAGATAGAAAATCTGCCCTGAAATGACTGAGTGACAGGAGGGTTTGGATAAAATCCCCCCTGTGCTGCTTAGTGGAGTTACTCACTTGTAAATGCATGTGTGTTTGTGTTTATTGGATGGAATCTGTGAATTTTTCAACAGCTTTAACTTGCAAGTATGTTTTGGAAGAGCATTTTTGTCCAACTTCAATGAGAGGTGGGGGGAGCAGACTGTTCCTCAGTGCGGGAACATGAGTTGGCCTTGAAATTATTTTATTTTGGTGATTAAGAAAATATTCAGATTTACTACCCAGACCTCTTCCCTCCTAAATCAAGCAGTGCAAGAGGAAAATCATTTTCCAGGATCACCTTATTCCTATAACTGAATCAGGGCTGTATCCTGAATTATTTTTGCAGGCTGAGGGGGACACAGCTCAGTCCTAGGGACAGAATTTCCAGGGTGCAGGGCAGGAGGGGGCTGAGATCCTCGCCCAGCTGCTGGGGAGGGATGTTACAGAGGCTTCTCTGGGAGGAACCAGGCTCTCTGTGTTCTGCAAGGTTATTAATCCACTGTTTATCCTGTTTTAAAATAAGCAGTTTAAAGGAGGCTGTCAAGATGATAGGCCACAAATCCATGTCATTCGTTTGATTTGCAGCAGCAGAGCTAAACCCTCGTGTGTCCCTCCCTGAACAGAGGGGGTTGTGCTCCCCAGGATGCTGCAGGAATATCCCAGCCCACCCTGGCTGCAGGGACCCCTCCTCAGGCTGGAATGCTCATTTGGAAGGACCAAACTCTACCCCTGGGAGCATCCCAAGAGCCATCCCACAGAATTCAGGGGTGTTCTTTAGGGCTGTGCCCACCTGACAGACCCATCCATCACTGATTTATTCAACAGCAGACTTGGGGAAGGGACCAGCTGCTGGGGGGGAGTCCCAGAGCTCCTCACTCTGCTTGGCTTTGTGCTCACTCAAGAACAGGTCACCAGTCCTGCTGGGCAGAACAGCTTCACTGTTGCAATCTAAGTGCTTTAAAGGCTCTTTTCTCAAGTTCAGTAACCCCCAATTCACTATTACAATCAATGGGTAATTATTTAATCAGCAATAGTTCTGTTGAATCTAAATTAATAATAGCATAAGTGAGAGATTTGGTTTAAAAGTGGTGATGTAAAGTGAATTTTGGTAATTTCAATACAAAACCTTGGGGCAGAGCTGGAGCAGCCCAAATGGCTAACAAATACACACAAAAAAATAAAAAAACCAAATACAAAACGGAGAAAAACCTCAAATCTGGATCAAGCTAATTTATTGGCACATTGTAGTGTGAAAACATCGTATACAAACATTCCCTTCGGGCCGAGGGAGGGATTTGGGCAGCTCTGTATGGGCTGGGTGCTGTTTTGTGCCCAAATCTCCAGGGAGAGTGGGGTGGGGGCTGCAGGTGCCTGGGGAACAAATTGCTCTGAGCCCCGGAGAGATTTCCCAGTAGGAAGAAGCCACTGAGGAGTGGTGAAAGGGTGTGGGCAGGGGATGATGAATGAGGGAGGAGGGGAAAAAAAAGAAACGAGAATGGAGAATGTGAAAAGAAGTGCTTGAACTCTGACTGTGGCAGTGTTACACCCCAGATGGGTTTGACTTCTGTCTTCAGCAGCAGGAATAAAACATCTCCCTGGACAGTTAGAGGCAGGATCACACAGAGATTTTCTTCTCTCTGGAAAAACAATCCAGGTTAGTTAACTGTGGTAGTTCTAGAATGCCCGGGAGGTAATTAGAACATTCTCTCATATGTATCCCAAGTTCCAATCCCAAATAAACACAGGAAAAAAAAGTAATAATCATAGCTGTTCTCTTGTCACATGTTACAGCAGCAGGTATTTGCAATATAAAATTTAATAGGAAAGTCTTGTTGGTTTATTTCCTTCACTTTCATTCTGTTCTCATTAGAGAAAAGCTACCCACAAAGTTTAGCTAATTATTTAGATTACTGGTGTTTTCAGCAAGGTTTACATTCTCTTGACATCAGAAGTCTAAATTAGAGAGAATTTGCATGAAAGGAGCTTTAGCACATTGGTTGTCAACACCTATCAAGTATGATGTGGTTTTGGCACAATTAAAGTTCTGGATACCAGGACCACACAACATCAGCCTGGAGGAAGCAGTGTCCTTGCTCCAGCATTCAGGGATGATGCTCCCAAACATTTCCTTTCCCAGATTCTGGCACATGACGTTCCCATACTGCAACTTCAGAGGCACACAGTCCCTGCAGCTGGGTTTATCAGGAGGGAAAACAACTTGGTGGAGTATTTGGGAGGGGAGACACAGCAACTCCCAATTCTAGAGACTTTCCCTGGGGCACTGCCAGGCTAAAGCCAATCCCAAAAAATGTCCTGACAGCAGGAAGAGCTGGCTTGTGTGGTGTCAGAGAGTGAAAGTTTGCATAGCAAGTGCAGAGATCCCAGTTTCAGGGACTGAAATATCCAGTTAGTCCTGGTTTCAGGGACTAAAATAACTGCAATAACTCTGGATGAAGCTTCCCCACTCCTTGGCCTGTGACCACGCCTGGGTAGATTGTCACAAGCAGAACCAGAGGGTTAAAGCTGCTTTCCAAACCACCCTGGGACTGCTGAGTTACCAGGATGCTCCTGATTCTTGACTAGATTTTTTTTAATGAAGTGTAAGTCTGTAACCAGAAGACACTAAAAAGCAATTGCATTAAATCAAGAACTACATTTGACTTTATGGATTGTTTATGGGATCTTTCTTTTATTAATTCTTTATCCTTTAATATCATAAAGGATTTGTGTCTACAATAAATAATGTAAAGTTACATTACATCCTCTTTGGCTTAAAATTTTAATATTCCTATTGCTCATGTCCATAAAGAAATTGTGTTTGAGGTCATTGCATATGTATAGCTGCAGCCATAACCCTAATGGAATTACTATTCAAGTAGAGCTGAGATTAGTATGAACGCCAAGAAACTACCCGGCTGTCAGGGGAAAAGGTAAAAGTTCAGAGTTCAGCTTGCATCCAAATTATTTATCTCCCTAATAACTTAATAGATTGAATATATTACTTGTCAGTGACCTTGATGTACAACAATAAAGACCCCTTGGTAGTGTCAGAAAATATATGAGACTATAATAAGTAGTACTTATGTAGTGGAATAAAAACATATTCTTTATGATAATGAAGTCTCTTCCCCCCAAGGACACTGCAAGGACATGAAACCATGTAAATATAAACACCAGCTTGTATTTGATTATAGCCAGGCAGAGACTTCTCTCCTAAAATCAGCACCAAGGGAGCTGTATCCTGTAGGTGCCCTGGTGGTGCCACTGGTCCCCCCACACAGAGCAAAGGATGGTTTGTGTCCTTTGCTGCCTGCCCAGAGTTGCATCCTCCACCCCATCTCACAGCCACTTTCTGCTTTTTCAGACTTCCTGCCACTTCTAATTATTTCTCCTCTGGATCTCCCAAGCATTTAAAAGAATAATTTAAATTAGAGTTTAGGATCAAAGGTAATAGTGCAAATAGGCCTGTTGTAAACATGCCTAAAAATAGAGAGGTAATTTCCCTGAGTGCTGTGGTGTCTGGAGCAGTGCAACACAGTGTCTTTATTTCTCTCTCTTTCCATGTCTATTTTTCAAGGCATCTCACTCTCTAAAGGGGAAAACAATAAGCCCTCGAAGGATATTGTTCTTTAATAAGGCTTATGATTATAGATTTTTTTCTTCCTCAGCCAGCAGAGAATCAGCATTAATATACTCCAACTGAATGAGTCTCTTCTCTTTAATAGGTCATTTTAATCATATATTTAAAGTTTCACTTGGAGATAGAGGGGAAGAGGGGACACAGGAAGAAAAGGGACTTATTTGATCTGTTTAATGTTTTTCACTAATCCTCCTGGTGTTTCCAGCCGTGGTGTCCATGCCAAGCTGAGCAGTGGCTGTGCAGCTGGCTCTGATCCATGTCAGCAGCAGTCCCCTCACCTCCTGGGATACCTGGGCTGTGGGAACTTGAAGTGGTCCCATGTCCAACAGGAACATCATGGAAAACAACACTGCATCCTGTCTCTGCTGCAAATCCTCCTTTCCTCCTCCACCAGCTGCATGCTGGGCTGAGCCTCCCCAAAGTTACACCACCCAGCTCTGCAGATTTGTCCCTGCTCCCAGAAATCCCCCTGGAGCTGGCATCTCTGTGGCTGGGCTCCTGCTCCCCCAGCAGCCTCACACTTCTGATTGTATTTATGGCCACTTAATCTGTGCTAGCAGCCAGGATCAAATACATCTCCAGGTATTGATCAGCTTTAGGCTGATAGAAGTTCAAGCTCACGAGGTCTCGGTCTTTGACCCTCAAATAGGATATGAATCTCAATCCAATAGACTGATATTCACACGCAGTCGCTGCCCAGGGTTGCAGGCTGCAAGGGAAAAATCAATGAAGAGTGCTAATGATTCACAATTTATAGAGCAGCTGCCATTTTAATATTAGAATAAATGTTATATTGCAAAGGGATGGGAACATAGGTGGTGGCATGGAAAATATTTCTTTGGAGCCTCTTCTGTGAGGAAATGATGTGCACAGGATTTTATGAAGTATAATTTATAGGCCTCATTTAGACTTATAATTTAAAACTCCATATGAAAAAGGTATTTAACTAGAGTGGATTGGGTAAGGAAACAGCAAGGGCAGAGCTGGCTGGCTTAGAGTGCTCCAAGCATGTGTTGGTGGGGAAAATGAACCAATATTCTAATACATGAGATTGGATGTAAGAATTCCCCTTCTGCTTAAACATCCCTGCAGCATCTGGCAGCCCTGTTCTCTGTCCTGGCTCTTGAGAGCACACTTGTAAATGAAAAGATATGTATTGAACATGCTGATGAGGTATATAGAGCACATCAGGATTAAATAATGGATCATGGCAGGGCAGAAATTCTGCTGAGTTGGGGTGTGAGGGTTAAAGAGAGAAGGGGCAGGTTGGAAGACAGATCTCAAACCACGGGAACACGGCAACTGTCTGTCCAGATCACACAGAGTTTGTTGTGTTCTCAAATAATTTTTGCAGTTAATTAGCTTCCTTTGAGATTTCTTTACAGTAGCTCATGGGGGCAGGTAACTGGTAGACTGGCAGAAAGGCAGGAATTACAGGGGTGTCAGAAGAAATGGAAGGTACAGTGGCCTCTTGCCTTTTCCTGGGGTGTAGACCAGGGAGGGAATGAAATGTCCTTGGCTGCTTCAGTTCCCAGGGTGACCCTGCAGCTGTGAGTGCAGTAAGTCTTCACCTGTAAGTCCAGTTCACAGGACTCTATTTCAGTGTATAATAATGTCTTTCACTGCACAGATGCAAATGGTAAAAGGATTTTCAGCACAAAGGACCCACGCTTTTTAGAGCAGACAAGGAAAGATGGAAATCCTACATCAAACCCACAATTTATGGCACCTGTTTTGGCCATCTCTGTATTTATTTTTTTTATAGAAGTGAAAAGAACTTAAATAATTCATGCCTGAGAGCTCATAACTCTCTGGCCTGTGTAGAATATCTTTCATATATCTCCCAACCTGGAGCCTATTGACAAACTGTATGAAAAATAACAGCCTTTTCACTTGCAAAAGCAAAATCCAATTTATTGATTGTGATAGTCTAAATAATGGCATTTCTATGGACCAAAAGGTATTGCCCAAACAGGTTAGAGTTTACTTAACTCAGGGCATGAGATGTCCCACATATAACATCATAAACCCAGAATCTACTCCAGGCTTTGCTTCCTTGGTTGTACGGCCCCTGTGACCAAACTATTGAACTTTTAATGAAACTCAACTCTAGATTTCTGGGAGTAGGGGTGAGGGGAGGAACAGACCCAGGGCATGAACACATTTTTGTAGTTTGTTAAGGTACAGCAAAGGCTTATCCACACAGCTGCTGGAGTAACCCATCAGGGCTTCTGGATTGACCCAAGAGATTCCCAGTTCTGCTGACAGACACAAGTCTCAAAGTTTGCACGCAGGTCAGATACTAGAATTATCTGCAGTTCAGGGTGGGTTTGTTCCAAGGTCCTAAATTTGCACTTAGTCTTGCTTTATCCCCATCTTGACAGATTTCTGCTTTCCTCTGTTGGTTCTTTTTCCCTCATTCTGTCAGATTCTCTCTAATTAGGCAGCAAAGAGTTTGTTACAGCCTCATAAAATACTGAGAACCCTTCCTTATCAATTCTGCCTGTTGGAAAATGTTGTTCTCCAATTCCAGCCTTGCATACATTCTGTTATTTAATTCATAAATGTTGAAATAGGGGCCTAAGAGATCCCAACTGTGTCTTTTTACATAATGAAATTACAAGGAGTAATATGTTACTACCATCCATAAACTTATTGTGCACTTTACATAAAATTCTGATGGGGTGGCTCTGCATGCATGCAGATTTGATATTTTCAACTTTATTAAAGAAATGATTAGAGTGCTGGAAAGGTTGCTGTGCTGTATGGTCAATTCAGATCCTGGGGGCCATAAATCTGAGGGGCTGTGATTTGTTGTTCTTTGCTCACCATAAATTAAGGCTTTCTTGATGGAAAGGTTGGCTCCATTTGTTGCAGTTTAGGTCACAGTGTTTGGACAAAGATGTGCTGGGAAGGGAGTCTGTGCTGGGCCCAATGAGGCAGAGAGAATATCTTTATTTTATCCAGCTACTGGAGCTGGAACCCAACTCTGATTCTGCAGCACAGGTTTTCAAGTCAGGATAACCAAGTGAGATATTTGGCTGAAGGCTGATTGCATTTTAAATGCTTTTGATGTGTTCCTTGAAGATTTTATTTCCCTGAATGAAGCAGTGGTTTAACCAACAGGGTGAAAGGCAGGGCTGGCTGCAGGTGGGATTTGAGTGGCCCATCCAGCATCTGAGTCCTCATTCCCTGGTCAGAAAGAGGACATTGGAGCAGTTCTCAGGAAAACAGCAAAAAGCAGGGCAGCACTATGTCCTGGGTAAAGCCAGCCCTGGCTTTGCACGTGACCTGGTGTGGCAGAGACACGTGGGCATTGTACAAGTAAAAGAATGTAATTTTATCTCCATCTCTAGTAATAAATGCCCCAAATTGCTACTTAATGGTGTCTCCGCTGGGTAAGGAATAGGATGATACACAGTGTCTGCAAAAGCAAAGAGTATTACTGCTTCAACCATGAAATCATAATATCATTTAAAAATCAATCACTTCAAAGTGCTTAAGTCTGTCATGTCTAGCATGAAGGATGATTTAGTCGATAGTTATAATTTTCCATTAAGAAAAAATAATCACTATTCCTAGGTTTCCTTTTCCTCACTGAGATTTAAACCTTCTTTTAGCCAGGAAGGGAAAGCATTCTTGCCATTGAAAAAGACAAAAAGCTGTTGGTTAGAAACAATCTCAAAGCAACGCTGAAATAACCAGATAGTCTGAAAACACCCCAGAGTAATGACCCTTCCCTGCCACAAGTTGTCTCTTTGTATGTTCCTTTCCTAGCACCAAAATTTGTAATTAATAAGGGAAATGAGCAGCATAAATGCAAAGGGAACAATGCTATTTAAAGGAAAAAATAATCCAAGGAGTAACCTCTTTTTCTCCACCTGGGAGAAGATTAACGCTGGGAGAGGTGGCACTGGGATAAATACAACATTCCCAGCTTATTGTCTCAAAACCAACCAAACATAAGAAAATCCTTGATAAAATGGCATCTAATTTTTTCTGGAGATGCTTTTGTTGGAAACAGAATTATTCCAATACCTGTATACCTGTGTGAGAGCTTAGATCTGTTTAAGAATCCAGTAAACAGCTCAGGGATATTGGCATTAATTTTACCACACTAAAACATAAGGAGTTTAATATTTTATTTTTTATATTATTGTAACACAAGATGGGTAGGTGTGGCACATTCCAAATCTGCTCTGAATAAATACTGGGTGAGGAAACTAAATGTTGTTCCAGTGAGAAATATATTTCAAGTTTGTTATTGAAGTGGTGAGGTCAGCCTGGAATTCCCTCTCCCAGAGAGGCAATGCTGGCAATTGGATGTTAATCTGGGTTAGATCCCACATCTGCTCCTTATCAGCATCTCAACTTTAATTCAGGAGAAGTTTAACCTTGACCCTGTGGGGCAATGCCTGGCTGGTCTGGGCATCCTGGGCCTGTGAAGGGTGCCCAATGCAGGGGAGTGATCCCTGCTGAGGCTTCCAAGGCTTTCCTGGCACCAAAAATTCCCTGACTTGAGTCTGTGCAAAGCTGAGCAGTGCCCAGCTGTGGTTGTCACATTGTCTGTGACAGACCTGCTCTGCATTTCTGAATGCTTTACCCATTAATTGCCTGGCAGGTGCTGGCTGAGGGAGCCAAACTTGCTATTAACACCCCAGCAAGAATAGGGGGATTAAAACACAAAATCAGAGAAAAATGGGAAATCTGAGTTGGTAGCTCTGAACTTGTGTCCCCAGCGTGCAGGGAAAGCTGCTGTGACCTCTGCAGTCTGCACATTCCTCCAGTGCTGACACAAAGCACCTGACAGGCTCTCCCAAACAGCAGCCTGAACTTGAGGGGAATTGCTTTTGCTGAACAGCGATTATAATTCCATGCTGTATATCCAGATTTTGACAAGTAAATCTCATATTTTAAACACAGGATTAAAAATTTTTATTACTACAGTGGGGATTAAGTAGTAAAGCCTCAGAATGTAAGTCTGCAAAGTAGGAAACGGGAAAATAAAGTGAAATCTATTGTTCAAAATAACTTGGGCTTAACCCTCTGTCCCCTGATGCAGATTGCCAGATTGCCATGGGCAATAATTATCCACGGGTCTCCTGTAGCATTTCACAGGACAGGTAGGGGATATGGAATTTCTTGCTGTTGTTTTCCAAATCCCTCCATTTCCAGACTTGGCTGCACCATCGTGCTCAGAAATAACAGTGGCATTGAATAGCATCCGAATGAGAAACTCAAACCAGCCGGGTTCGTTTGCTGCTTTGACTTGGCTGATTACAAAGTAGCTCATTTCCGTTCCTCCTTGCTTGTTTTTAGAAGAAAGTCTCTTTATTAAGGGTTTCATTGTAAAAGTGCAGTAAGTAAAACAATTTCTCTGCTGAAAAGCTTTCAGTCTTTTGGGTGAAACTCTGACCCACAGGAGCCAGCAGAAGGACGCTGAGGACAAGGGCCAGACTTCTGCTATACCAAGGACTCAGCTATTTCTACCAATACAGCTTTTCTGAGCAACTAATTAACTCCTAGTATCCAATTAGCTGCTCCTCTGGATACAGCTTAAGAATTGAATAAATATCACAGGCACAATCTGAATTCTTATGAATCTGAAGTCTTTACTTTTGGTTCTTTCAGACAGGGAGGATTCTGATGATTGTTTAAGGACTTTCCACAAGATAATTTCCATTTCTTTATCAAGAACCTGTGAGCTTTGGAGTTGTTTTTAGAATTAAAAGTGAAATGGTTGATAAACATAAGCTTTCAAATGTTCCCCCTGCATTGCTAAGGGGCTAAATCTATCTGATCACAAGTTAATTACCAGGTATTTTCACACTACCAAAACACTCTTAAAAAACAAATCAATGTGTAATAAATGATTTATGTGTGTCCAATAATTAAAACACGAATGCTCAGCAGTCACCAGCTTTTACCACACTGGAGTTGTCAGAAGGTGCTATTTCATTCTAGCAGTATCAGGTTTTATTTTACCTCCTGATTCTTGCACAAGGATATAAAATCATTGAACATACAATTATTTAAACCCTCTCCATGCCAAGAGTTATAACTCTGCATTCATTTATTATGCCAACCACTGTTATTTTGCTCCATGGCACCCTCAGCTACATTCCTGTTTCTCCAGGTAAAGAACACACAGAGGTTTGTCTAAACCACATATAAAAGGAGCTGCAGGCAGGAGGGGAGGTCATTCTGGGGCCAGAGAAATTTCAAGTTTTTCTTTCCATGTAATTTTAGCTGCCTTTTGATATGGCTCTTAATTAATGAGTAAACCTGTCCTTTCATTTCCAATGAAATATATTGACGGTGCATTCTGGCTTCTCATCTATTTTTCCTTTGCTGTAATCAGTATGAAGATGCCACAAAGCTACAGGTGACATTAAAAAGATCTTTTCTTTATCCCATGTGATTAATTTGCTTCTCTATCTCCTTTCCATTATATAACCAGTGTAACAAAATAGTCTAGAAGGCTGCCTTGTAGGCAAGGTGGATTTTTTGGTGGTACTGTTCATCCTTGCTTGAAGCAGAGCTGGAGACAAGTCCTGGAGTTGGGAAAAACTCTGACTGCCCTCAAGGAAGGGCTGCTTTACAGGGTCAGAGCCCATTGTGAGGGCAGTGTGTGCTGCAGTTCTTGGGATTATTTTCAGAGCTCCCACTACTTGGAGGAGCTCTGTAGTTCCAGGGAGACGGATTCCACACATGTGCACACATGGTTGTGGGAATGCAAGATTTGCTCTGCTCCTTCAAACTATTGACTCATCCTTTCTGGAATCCTGTATCTGTTTCACAAACTGAAACTCATCATCAGCTTGTGCCAATTTCCTGGTAGGAGAGGGCATGGGGGTGAGCAGGAATAGAAGATGTAAAGCCTAAAGTAATTCTTCAATGTGAAGGATTCAGCTTTGTTTGCAATTTATTTTACCAGATGTAGCAATTTTAACCTAGGGACTGAAATGCAGAGGTGGTCGTGGATGCTGTTGTGTGAACTGAAGCTCAGGTTAGTTGGAATTTAAAAACTTACCGAAAAACTCCCAATTCAGACATGCTTTGTGTTCAGGGGATGCCTGAGATGTGCTCACTATGGGGACACAGCCACGCAGTTACACAGCCCTTCAGAAACCTCAAACACAAGGTGGGGCTGAAAAGAGCTGTTCAACAGGTTGACTCCATAGTGCTTCTCTTGTCAGCTCTAAAGTTCTTTGTGATAAATAATAGATAAATACTGGAGGATACTGTTGCTGTGCTGCTGTGAATTGCACAGAGCTTTTATCGTATAATGCAGATTCTGTTGTGGGGCTATTGGGTAAAAGCTGTGGGATTTGGCACAACAGAAGGAAAGAACAAAAGATGACAGAAAAGGCAAATGAAGGTTACAGTTTTTGTTAATTAACTTCCTCCCTGGCCTTTACTTTCACTCCTGCCAGCAAGCCCATTCCTGCTTTGTCCATAAAACCCGGTAGTCACAGGTGACTGAACCTGAGGGGAGTTTATGTTACATTTAAGATAAACATAATGCCACAGGTAAAGCCAGAGGTAATGAGTTTGGAACCACTCCCAGAGCAGCTGGGTAAAGGAAGACTGAGAGAATTGGGGTAGCTCAGCCTGGAGTGAGCTAATTGTGACTTTCCAGCACGTGAAAGGAGCCTGCAAGAAAGATGGAGAGAGATTATTTTATTTTTGTCTGGAGTGATGGGACAAGGGGGAATGGCTTCAAACTGAGAGCGGGCTTAGATTGGATATCACCAAGAAAAAATTTTCTGTGAGTGTGGTGAGGCCCTGACACAGATTTCCCAGACAAATTTTGGCTGTCTCAGACCAAGCTGGAAGGCATCCCTGCCAACGGCAGAGGATGAGCTTTAAAATCCTTCCAACCCAAACCATTCCGCGCCTGTACGATCACCCCAGCCCCACCACCATGATCACCACTATCCCGTGTCCCTAGGTGCCATATCCATGTTTTTTTTAACCTCTAATGGAGGCGAGAGTGGCGGAAATCGCCGCCCCCCCCCAAGCTCCCCTCAGGGCCAACGTCCCGCAGCCTCTGGCGCCCCCTATCGGCCCGCGCCGCGCTCCCCTCACGGATCGATCCCGCTCCATTACCCGGGGCCAAAGCTCGGGGTTTTAGAGCAGGTTCACCAAATTGTCAATTAAGTGCAAATCAATCCGCGGCCATTTATCACTGTGTTAATCCGCCCGCGCGCTGCGAGGCGAGAAATCGATCTGCCCGCGTCACCGGGGAGCAATCGCGGCGCGCTGGCAGCCCGGCAGCTGCCGGATCAGGGCAACCGCGGAAATTTATAATCCCGGAGAAAAATTGCGGCTTGCTAAGAGGCACATTAGGAACTTGGGGAAAGTTGAGTGTGGGCAGGGGGAAAGGGCTGTGACAAAGAGATTTTGTAGGGAGACCTGGGTCTGGAGGGGTCCTGCCGGGAGTTTTGGGCCTGAGGAGCCGCTGATTTATTAAGGATGTAAATAAAGATTATTGTTAACTCGGGTCAATGCCTTAATACGTGTGGGGTTGAGGTTTTGGGGGAATGGCTCATTCAACCTGCTGGGTGGGTGCAGTGTTTGCCTCCAGACCTGGGAATCTCAAAGGAGAGCAACAAAATCTCTCAAAGTTAACAAGTGAAAGGAGCCGAGGAAATGGCCTCAGGTTGTGCCAGGCGACGTTTAGGTTGGATATTTGGAAAAAGCTCTCCATGGAAAGGGTTGCCAAGCACAGGGTGACCAGAGAAGTAGTGGAGTCACCATTGCTGGGAGTGTCACCAGCCTGGCCTTGGACATTTCCAGGGATGGGACAGCCACAGCTTCTCTGGACACCCTGTGCCAGAGCCTCACCACCCTCATGGGCAAGAATTTCTTCAAAATTCCCCACCTAAACCAGTTTTCTTTCAGTTTGAAGCCATTCCATCTTGTCCCGTCACTACATGCTCTTATAAGAAGTTCCTCTCCATGTTCCTTGCAGGCTTTCTTCATGTACGTTTGGATTTGATGATCTCAGAGGTCTTTTCCAACCTTAACAATTCCATTATTCTATGCCCATCATGGCTATTTTTCATAATGCTCCCAGAAAATTCCCCACTCCGTATTTGAGGGGAAATAAAACATCTCCATTATTCTTACATGGAGCTCCCAGGATTGCTGGAAAGGGTGTAAAATGCCTTCCCTGGAGGTTTGCCAAAGGTCAGCATGGGCAGAGCCTGTTCTGGAAGAGCCCACCAAGAGAAGTGACTATTGGGGAGCTCATTTCTTGAGCTTCCTTTAGGGTCTTACTGAATGCAAAGCTTGAAATCATAAGTACAAGCCAAGAGCTGGGGAATTAAAATGGGGAAGTGATTATTAGCTTAAAGAGGTAAACAGTTATTTCCTCTGGAAAAGAAGGGCTATGCTGGACAACAGCCTGTAAGTCTGGGGATGCAGCATCCTGGGCTGCCACTGGCACAGAATTTTGGGGTGCTGATTTCTCATTTCATAACTGAGGCTGAAAAAGCTTCTTCTGGCTGCTTTTGGGAGTTGTCATTGCTTCTCACTGAGAGTGTGGAGCGATGAAACTGTGCTCTCATCAGCTGGGCTCCTTTGGTGCAATACTGGGAATAAAAGAGCAACTCAGCTCGTAAAGAGAAATTGAAGCAGACAAGAAAAAGTGTAGTGAACCCCTGAGGTTTTCATTCCTTTAGTCTGAGTGAAAAATCTACCCTTTTATTTTCTTCATGGTTGTGTGAAGGTCAAGAAGTTTGGTTCGAGACTCGGATAAATAACTAAAAACCAAAACTCTGGTTTAAAATTTTACATTAGTTTTCACTGCTGTGTTTCAATATAAACCAAACTGAAAACTGTCATTGTGTGTCTCAGTTTGCTCCTTGCCAGGATCATAATTAGGTAGGCACAGGGTTTTTTTTGCGGAAAGGAAATCTATGTTCAATCAGGATTTGTATTTTTTGGCAATGCCAGCAATCTAGTTATAGATTAAAAAAAAAAATCTACTGATTATATTATTGAACTGTTTAGAAACTCCTATATTTCAGCTAAAGAAAATCATATTTTCTGGCTTCTTCTGACATTCAGGTGTTCTTTATCCATAATGCTGTGTAGTTATTTGAGATAAATAGGAGGAAGGTAGAGTGGATCTTCTCACTCCCAGCAACTTTCATTAGAACAAAAAAAAATATTGAAAAGGAATCAACTCATGTTAGTGTGTGTGTTACATTTTTCTTGTAAAATCTGCTAAAATATCAGTCAGAATCAGGTTGGTTGGTCTTGGTTCCCAGATTAAGGAATTAAAGATTGACTAAACTCTTCTCAAGTATTTAAGAAACGAACCATCTGTATAAGAATCTAGGACAGATTACACTTAACCTTATTCTGAAGCAAGAGATTTAGATGAGAACAGCTACTGTAATTAAGATGCTGCAGATGCTGTTCACTAAATATGCAGCAAAGGAGATCCTGGATGCTTGTGCTGCAAGAGAGTGAAAAATATCACAGGATCTCTTCTGAAAGGGCTTCAATATTTTGTGAAAACTGCCTCACTTCAATAATTATTGACTGAACCTGTTACATTTTCTCAGCTATGCTAGTGGTTCACTGCTGGGCTCTCCTCCCATGGGCTGTGGGGATGTTCCCCACTGAGTCTTTCAAACCAGGCCAGGTGTCTGTTGGAACGTTGTTCTCTTGCCCCACTACTGAAAAAGCTTCTGGAAAAGGGTTTTATTCCTTTTGTGGGAGGCCAAAGGAAATGGGCAGGCTGTGCCATCCCAGATTTACAGTTTATTTTGGGATTCCCACCTGCAACAGGTCCTTGTCTCACCTTTTTCTGGGCAAAATTTGCAATTTATAATAGGGACTGTGACTTGGGAGTAAGGAGGTCTTGGAACTAAGGAAGAGGGTTGTGTTTTTTGAGTTTCTTTTAGGTTTTTATTCTTAGCTTTCAGTTTTTAAAGGTTATCCTGAAACCTTTCTTAAAAGTAAAGTAAATAATCAAGCGACAGTATGAAATACTGTGTGCCCTATATAGAATCTGTTTACCTTCTGTTTTTCTGGACAAAAGGATTCCTTGCGGATGCCTGCAAAAGCTCCAGACTCCTCTTAACAGCACAGACTGGGAGCACACAGATATTGCCAAATAGGGATTTTTCATGGATACCCACTCAAGCCATTTCCTATGTGACCTTTGTATCTGGTAGCTAATGAAAGAATTTTGGCCACCCTGAGTCTTGGACAGAGCTGAAATACCAGAGCATCAATCTAACTGGCCTTGAGAAAACCACCAGCTGGGATCTGGTTCCCACTGGGCAGCCCAGGCCTGGAAGTGAGCAGATCATTCCTAAGTGCTCATCTGTAAATCGTGTTGTAACTCATCAGTCTGGTGCTTAATGAAGTGTTTATTATACAGCAAGCTTCCAAATCATGCCAGTAAGAGACAACTAAATCCCCAGCAGTCTTCTAGCAACTGGGACTCCCAAATGAGCTAGGAAGCAGAAATAAAACCAAGGTGTTTTTTTAAAAACTTATTTACCAGCAGACATCTAACTATTAGCAGTAAGAATTTTCTTGCACTGTCCAAGTGGGAGATTTTTATTAAAAAAGAGAAATGACACCGAGGTGTTCCCTGAAGGAACTGAAGTTATTTGGCCATCCTGCCTGTGCTGTGTGGACTTTTGCTGTTCTAAAAGCCTCACCTGAAAGGAGGGGGGAACATCCTCAGAATATTATCTGTGCTTAATAGAAAGCAACACATTTGAAAGTGCTCCAGAAATGAGTTGTGCATTATTTAAAAAGGGAAGAGTATTGCTGCCTTCCTTGGGTCTCACTCTTCTTGCCTATCAGATTATTATTTTTTTTTCCCTGGGATGGCAGGGAGTTGCTTAAAATGAAAAATTGATCCCGATGAACAGCTGAAAACTGGTTTGCATAAGTCACAGTTATTATTCAGATATTACAATGCAAGGCAGTGAGACCCATGAATACTCTCATGGAAGCATTTAAATATAAAAGCTTAGTACTTCCAACCCCAAACAATCCCTGCAGCCTGCCAACAAACGAGAATCTTACTGGAATACACATAAATCATCTTGTTTCTGACAAATCCTGAAGAAGCAGGGGGAGGGGGAACAGAATCCCTTGCTAATTCCCCCAAGCTGTTGTTTATTGAAATTAGGCAGCAAGGATAAACTATAGCTGGATCAATAATTATCTGTCTAATATAATCAAGTGCCTCCTATGAGAGTCTGTCGTTAAGCACAACTTCCTGCCAAAGCCTTGGAGGATGTTTCATGGAAAGAGCTGTTCCAATGACAGGAATGCCAACTAGGATGTGTCCTGCTGCATCAGGAGAGGGGAGCTCCCCTCAGTTTGTGCTGCAGATTCTGCAGCTTTTCCTCATTTTTTGCCCCATGCTAGCACCATGTAAGTGTGTTGGATCCCAGAAACCTGGGTTTTTTGAGCTTTCTGTGCTTTCTGGCACTGACCCCCTGGAGAACACTGCTTTTGACCTTGGAGAAGGCTCCAAATTTGAGTGATGGAGTTAAAATCATGGCTGTGTAGTTAAATAGAAGTGCATGCCTTCACATGGTGAAGTGTTTTAAATTTGAGGTTTTAATAATATAGTAATAGGTATGGGAAAAGATGGAGGATTTTGGG
>VZTT01008755.1:0-16528 GCA_013400855.1 Buphagus erythrorhynchus
CACCACCCCCAAAAAACTATGGCCCTTGATCCAGATGCAGATCTAATCCTTAGATAGCCTTCTTTTTCCTTTTTAACACAAGAGACCTCAAACTCTACTTCTCTTGCACAGCAGCAAGGCATGTTAGATGCTGGGCCACCTGCATCTATAAAGAGGCCACCCCAGGAGGTCACCCAGCCAGGCCTAAACCCACTGCTACTCCCAAAACTGTGCCTATGAACACACTCTCAGCACCAGAAAAGGGTCTTATGACTTGCTGTCTCTTCAGTGCTCAGTAACAAGCACAAGTTAAGCTCCTGTCACTAACCTGTTCAATTTTTACCCACATGCTGGTCAGCAGATACAGGACTTGGCACCAAGGTCCAAAGATCTTGAGTACTAAAACTAAGCCTTAGCCAGACCGCTCATTTTCTAAGATAAGCCATGGGGCCATCAAAAGAAGGACAAAATGCCTCCAAGTCAGTCCTTTTCCACAACCACCATTTCACCATCTGCAGAAAGGAGATGAGCCCAAGGAACCAAATTCACACATTAACTTCTGCTACAGAATCACCTCTAACAAATCGTCAAAGGTAAGTGTTTAAGATGAATTTTCAGATGCCTTCCAAGTCACAGCAGGAAGGATGCAGAATATTTAAAAGAACTGCTTATCAGGCTGCTTTTCTCTCACCTCTTTAGACAGCTGCTCATTCAGAAAGTGCTGCACTAGGTCCTTTACTACTCTTCCTTGGATTTCTCTATCAAACTGGTCTCCAATCTCAGCGAGCTGAGCAGCAATGATCCGGATAACTTCTTCATTTGTTGGAGCCAACTCTGCCAACACAAAGAACAGAATTTAGTTCATAGGCTGTAGTCAGACCAGGTTCAATACAGGTCACAGCATTTTGCTAGTCTCCATTAGGAACCTCCTTTCCATCCCTAAAGTATTCATGACTGGTCTAAGCATAATTTCTTTAAGTGCACCCAGGTTGCTTACCAGACATAGTGGCAAACAGGGGTTTGTATCTGTAGTTTAGGTAAGGTGCAGCCTCACCCTGCCCAAAAAAATCACTTCAGGGCATGTTAGAACATCTCCAACCAAAAACAGGACAGTTACAGCCAACATCCTGCCCAGAAAGGGGAAGCTGTGCATGACCTTGAAGGTGTTTTTCAACCTAATGTTTCTAGAATTTAAGTGACTTGTCAGGACTTGTTTCTTAAGCATCATCTAAAATACAGCACCTCATAGAATATTTGGAGTTGGAAGAGACCTTGAAAAGACATTTCATCCAAAGCCCCTGCAATAAGTAGGCACATCTTCAACTAGATTAGATTGCTCAAAGCCCCAGCCAAATTGACCTTGAATGTTTCCAGGGATGAGGCATCCATCACCTCTTTGGGCAACCTGTGTCAGTGTACTACCACCCTCATTGTAAAAATCTTCCTTACATCTAGTCTCAATCTGTCCTTTTTCAGCTGAGAACCTTACACCTTGTCCTACCTGCTTCTGGCATGAGACCTATGCAAATTTGTGTGAGAGGGCTATTTACTGTAGCAGTTCCTCCTCACCCTGCTTCAGCTGAGGTCACTGTGCCAACTGACACACCCTGGGCAAGGGGCAGTAGCCACCCTGCAGATGGCTAGCAAAGCAGGAACAGGACCAGAAGCTACTTGAGGAAGTTTCCACCAGACTGGTAGAGCAGAAAGGGATTCACTCAGTATCAGAACTCAAGTTGTTCCAAGATCCTAGCCCAAGTATCTATACTGCCTGAGGAGCAGGTGAGGCCTAACTTAACTGCCTAGTATCACACTCCTTGAAGGCAGCTATCAGCAGTACCAGCTTTGTCCCCTTGTCTGATGTGCTGCAGACAAAACCCAGTGACAGGTGCTCCAGAAATCCATGGAGAGACAAAGTACTAAGTACCAGTTGTCTTAACCTAAGTGTTAAATTCCCTACCAATACCACCAACAGCCACACAGTGAAGTTTCTCAATAGAGAAAACATCACTCCTCTGAGACAGACAATGGCAGAGACAGGAGATGAGGAAAGAAAAGCATCATGTTCAAAGAGACTTGTGGAGAAAGGCCTGCTCACCTAGCTCACCATTCTGGAAGTGGCCACTCCGATTGCCATCGGTCTGAAGCTCATCGTCATCGCTCCCTTGGAAGAACACGATCTGCTGGCTTTGCAGGGAATGCAGCTGCTCTCTGAACTGACAGTCAGGGGATATGTCCAGGAAGGTGAACAGCAGTGCATGTTCCATCTTAAGAGATCCATTGATCTGAGATAAAAGGAAATCACTGTTAAGCCCACACTTAGAAAATGTCCCACACTCAAAGCATCTAGGCATGCACCATTTTCCAAACCTGAACACGTTTCTGTGGCCTCCTCTGAGCACCCTGAACAGCATCAGCAAACACAGACTGACTCCTGGGTGTGGACCCACACAGGACTGTCCCATGGTCAATGACAGAAGGCTCTGCTCTTACAGACTGGTGTTGAAAACCCACCTCACCTTCTCCTCACATTTCCAGCTGTGGAAATGGCAGCAACCCCTATCCGAGCTCCTCTTCTGAAACAGCTGTGTATTCAGCAAAAACCATCCATTTCCCTTACTCAGACATCTGTGTTTGGAAGGGTTTAACCCCTGCATTTGGGAACTGGGCATTCTACTTGCTGTGCATAAAGAAGGCAGCAGCTCCCCACTTCCATGTAATCAGAGCAGAGCAGTAACAAGGTGGAAAATAGAGATAAGAGCATAAGCCTGCAAAAACCCCCAAGGTTCACATTTCTTCTCCCTCTTCAAAGGAACCAGCTCCATAATAAACCTGTTCAGCTCCTCATAGAGAGCCAAGCAGCTGCTCACAAGAAAAGTGACATGAGATGGCAGATCACTGCCACATCCAGTGGCACCTTCACCCCCAGTAAATGGGCACATGCTGTCTCCATGGCCACATAACCTGCAGCATTGAAGCAAGGCAGCACAGAGTGCCCCAATTAATTAGGTTGAGGAGGTCCATGAGGCAGGCAGACTGATGGAAGCAAGAGGCCCCACTGGAACACCAGGCTCCATAACCAACTAAGGCCTCCAGAAAACAAAGACTCTCTAAAAATTTTAGTTAAACAGGTAAGAGAGCAGGATGTGGTGTAAGCACAGAAATAAAGTAAGAAAACATCCTTACTCTGGTATGCAGATGGTCTGCCTGTAAGAAAATACTTACTCTTAATTTTATCTAGGGAGAAGAAAAATAGCTAAAGAAGAATGGTTTTTTATGCCAACAATATGCAACCAGGATGAACTTGGTAACTGAAAGGGAGTTTTGGGGAGTGGAAACTTGCAAAGCATTGACATAACCATATCTGACTGGGCAGACAAAAGGAGGAACAAAGTGAACAAAAGGCAGGGTTCAGAAATGGAAATAAATGGAAAATAAAGTACATGATCAGTCAGAGATGTACAGAAGGCACATCTTCCATGATCTGAGCAGGAATGTTTACAGACATTAGTGCAGGGCACCTGATGACCTGAGCTCACTGGGGCACCAGGGGCAATCCCCTGCAACAGCCTGCTGGACTGCTCCTTGGGTTTATCACTGATACATTTTTAAATCATATTATATTCCAAAGGCTTGTGGGACGGCAGAGTAGGGGGTTAGAATTGTATCCTAACATGAGCTGGGCTGGGGAAGATGACAGACATTTCAGTTCAATGTGTAAGATTTAAATGTGCTAAGTAACAGCATCAAAATTGTGTTTAACATTCCACAAACCAATGCAATGCACTGATCACAGGGCTGTGCTCACTCCTTTATTAGTTTTAGCAGTTTGTAGCTTTACTAATAAACATTGTAGTCTCTTACATAACTATAACTCCAGCCTGCAGTCCCAAGGGGAAGCAACACTGAGAGCTGCAAGGAAGCAGCTTGCAATCTAACCAGTTCCATTCACTTCCCTGTATTCAGAGCAGTGCCAGAAACACTGCAGAAATTCTGGGAAATTCAAGAAGGCCATGAGACAGCAGTGAGACTTATCCCCTTCAAAGTATCTCAGGACAAGTGTAGCAGGGAAGCACTACACACTGAACAGCTGACTTCAGACATGTTTGACTCTAACCTGTTCCATGATGGATGCAGGGACAGAGCAGCTTGGGTCACCCTCTGCTTCAGATCAGGAATCCTCGTCCTGTGAAAGAGCAAAAAAGAAAAGTGTGAAAGGAAACAAATTCCCATAAATCCACATCTTGCAGCTGTACTTATGTGTCTGGCCATGTCTCATAGTAAATGTCCCTTTTGGTGATGCATATCTCTACTTCTGGAGAGAGCTGCCCATCACACATCATCAGTCATGAAAAAGGGCTGAGGAAACCACAATTGTCTCAGTGAGAAGGGCCCTGTGAATCAGAGGCACAGATCTCCTCCCTGCCACAGATGTGCCTGACAGTGGAGTGGCACAACCTACAAACAGGGCTTTAAAGCCAAGAGCTGCTGTTGGGGACAGGAGGGACAACCCTCCATGGAGCCAGAGGCTGGAATGAAGAGCAGGGTGACCAGAGAAGAACTCCTGAGAGCAGGTGAGCTGATGGGTCTGCATGCACAGCAGAATATTCTGAAATAAAAAACCAGCTGACATTGCTACACATCCACAGGGCCTCAAGGGTGCCTCTCCCCACCCTCCATGCAAGAGATCCAGATGGATACTCAGGCTCATTTCAATACTTCCCAACAAATATCTATGATGGGGAAGGTTGGATCAAAGTGCCAGCAGAGGCTTCATGAGGTCACATGAGTGCATCTCTGCTAAGCCTCCAGGAAGGCTAGCTAGGGAGAAGGGAGAAAGCAGGACAGAGCCCAGGGGAAGAGCACCCAGCGAGGGAGGGCACAGGGGAGCCTCCCTCTCTCCCTTACAAAGGTGTAGGAGCACAGTGCTCCTTCCTCATCCTGCCAGGAACAGCTGATGGGTGGGTCAGAACCTTGCATTTGCTGCCTTAGACACAACAGTCCCACAGCTGCACACAGAAGTCTCTGGTGCAATTCTTGAGGAGCAGGGCCTGGCTGAAAGTGGACACTCCCTCCCTACCAAGCCACCTTCACCCAGGGCAATAACCTGGTGGTTATGCAGGCACCTTCTTGCCAAAAAGGGGCTAGAAGCACTAAGGAACCCAAACAAAAGGCCTGCTAACCATCAAAGACCTGGGCTAGTGATAAATTATTTCACAGTAACAACCCCTCACATCTGTGTTTTAAATAACTAAGTGTGCTGGTAGAAAAGAGGGAAGTGAAAGCAGAAAGAAATTCCAACTCTGAAGCAAACCAGAGCCATATTTCAAGAGAACATGAATCTCCCAACTTTTCAAAGGCTCTTAGAAGTCCAAGACCAAAACACAATCTCAAATACATGTCTGAAACACACAACAGCCCACAGGAAGCCTCTTAACCATGAGCTCTTTTTTTCATGGAATTATGTCAGACTAACAGCTACAACACTTAGGCTTATCCCTTGCTGCTTAGCATTTTCCTCTGTTCCATTTGAATCCTATTGCTGTTACTCACTTCTACCCTAAGGAGTGTTCTGGCTGGAGAGAGTCCTGTGTCCTGTTCTTTGGGACCTGAAGGAGCTCTGAAACAGGTCAGGGTGATCTTTCTTCTGGGCTTGACTTTGCTGGAAGAGACACAGATGTTAATTCAGGTTAGAGAACCCAAAACAGAATGCTGAGATTAAGAGGAAAGTGGGGATTTGGAATTTAGTCTGTGGCAGGACTTTGACTTTGTGCAAACTCCTCAGGAGTTGTCCACACAAGCAATATTTCTGTAGGTTAGGTAAAGTCTTAGTTTGCACATATTCTGGTTTTAGAGATAACATTTCCTTTCAATGCAATTTTCCCACTCTCTGCTTTAAATGAAGAGGCACAGACTGCTCCAGCCCAGCCAGGTGCCTGCTGCACCTGCAGATGTCAGTGGCTGTGCAGGGAGAAGAGACTTATAACACATGTAGGTTCTTCCCTCAGGGATCACATCAGCTCTGTGGAGATACAGACACTCCTCAGGCCAAGTCCACAAAAATAGACACATTAAAAAGTCACCCACCATAGCTGCAAATAGCAATTTTGTCTACTCCTACACACAAGCAGAGAAAACAAACACACAATCAGAACAATGAAAAGTTCCACCACACTCCAAAGTACTAATATGGCAAAAAATGAAGATAAGGGAGCCAGAACATGATAACTTCTCAAACTGAATTTCCTAAAGCAAAGATTGACCACCCACGCAGTGAATGCCCCTGAAGGCAATACCTGCCCTCAGCTAAAAAAGTTCTGCTTGGGTGGTCAAAAACCACACCAGAGAAGAGGAAAAAGGATTCTTCTACAATACAGGCCAAATTATTTTTTATTTAACTAGTAATTACAGGAACCTCAAGTTTTACATAACTACTTTGAATCAATGCAAAAGCTTCGATAGTCACAAAGTTCCTCCTGAGAAATCAAATTTCTTAATGGAATCTCAAAAAAAAAAAAAAATCCCCCAAAATACAAACCCCAAACAGTAAAATGCAATCATGCTGATACCACCCAAATTTTTTAATCATTTTTGGAATCCTGGTAGTTTTAGATTCAGATTAAGACTGTTTTTGGTGGAGGGAAAAAGGTTACCTTATATTGGGTAAAAAGAATCTTTAGTTGAGAAGGAGAAAAGATGGATAAAGGGTACAAACACCATCTGCACTCATATTCAGAGTCAAACTAGATCATTTGCTAAGGCTGCTTTAGGGCTGCTGAAATCTTGGAATTAATTTTTACAGAATATGATATTTTAGTTGAAACACCAACTAATTTAAATACATTATTAATTTTTTACTTCAATTCACTCATTAGACAAATGAGCTTTGTGAGAAGCTCATTTCTTTGTGAGAAATGAGCTGCTTCTATGAAATCACTAAATGCCTTGAAGTGTTCAACACAAAGACTACAACCAGTTTTTTAGACCTGTTCTTTCCCCTTCCTTAGAAAAAAAAATTAAGGAGGTACTTTAAGTTTACACAAGTTTAAGAACCTTAAATCAGTTCTACAGAATCAGTGTAGGGCATGTTCATCCCAACTCAACATTGTATGGAATGCAGGACTGTGGAGAGGCATATGGTAAGAAAACATAATTACAGTTAGAGAAGCACATCCACGAGCAGCCTGTCAGTGCAGTAGGAAAGACCTCATTCCACCCACACACAGCAGCTTTCACAAGTGAATTCTGTGATTTGTCACAAGTGAACTCTGTGGATGCTTCCTCCAAGGCAGTCAGGCTCTAGATGGGGCTGAGTACACCCTGAGGGATGGTACTTACTGCTCTCCAACAACACAGCTACTTCAGGTCTGGTGTCCCATCTTCCGTTTCTCCCTCTCATCCCCAAGTTGAATTATCCTTTAAATCTCACAAGGAACTCACCAGAAGAGCTTTTCCCACCTGCAGTCCACCAATGAGAGGTGGCATCACCAGAGGCAAGAGCAGGCAGGGCCAGAACCCCCTGACCCAGGCCTTAAGGAGAGATGGCACTGCAAATTTGCAGGGTGGAAAAGAGGGAGAAGCAGGACTGCAAGACAACTGGCACATCATTCCTCTCTCCCACACCTCAACTCCTCCCACATCATGCAGTGAGAGCTAATCAAAGGAAAAGCCTTATACACTGTATTACACTGTGGTTACCTGCTGGGGAAAACTCCCCACAGCTCTCAGGGCTGCAGGTCCCAGAATCCCTGCAGCAGTGCTAAGCAACCCTAAAAATCAGTTTTCACCTCCACACTTGTGCTACATCTTCGAGACTGCTCAGAAAAGAAGCCACCCCACAATGTCTCTGCTTACCATCACTTCCCCTCAGATCCTTCACCTCTCCTCACAGCTCAGCCTGGGAGTTACTATTCTCAGCTCCAGCAGACACTGGTAGGAAAACACTCTGTTCAGCAGGGAGGCCACAGGCCTGTGGGACTGACTGCTTTAATACCATGTCTGGATTCTGAGACACCCCCCATCCAGCAGACTGACTGACGCTATTGGTCAATGCACCCATTGTGTGAGCTGTCAGGATGTTTATGTCTCACGTTTGAGTTAGGAGCAATTAAAATCTCCAAAGCAGAAACTGCAATAAAGTATCAGTCATTGGCTAAGTCAAAAACTTCCAACCTGAGCATTGCTTTCCCTGTGGCAGCTAAAAGGTAAGAACTTTGGGTGTGGCAGGATGACATCATTATTGGAAGAAATAAAACAATGTTTTATTTGTCCCTTCCTGCACCTGGTGGCACTTACGTGTCCTGTAGGCAGACGTTTCATTGTTGAGCTACAGAACTTTTTACAAAGCAAGGGCATCATTTTACAGGCAGGAAAACCAAGTATTTGATATATCCTGACATTTTAAATCCACATATCAAACCACAACCCCTCAATTTTACTGTCCTCATGAGAACTTGCCAGAGGCACAATTACTTTACATAACCAGTCACTACTGGAAAATAAAGAGAAACAGGATCAGACTTAAGAAGTTCCTTACCTGAGGATATTCTGAGCTATGCCACTACTGTCTGCAGCACTTCAGGTCATGAGAATGTAAGCAAATACCACATCACAGAGCCTAAAGTCACCAAAAGCCACTCCACTTCTAGCCCATAAACCCAATAGGAACTAAACAGCCCAGGGAAGGGATCTTGTTTGTGTGTAAAACCCACAGTGCTGAGATGAGTAAATAGGATCTTACCATTACCACAGGAAACCTGCCCCCCATTGCTCCTTGCTCTGCAAAGGATTCACCAGCCTGTAACAGTGTTTAGAACACCCCAGGATTTTACCTCATTTGAGAATCACTCCTAAAGAAGAATTTGCTTCTAGGCTTTGGAAAGAGAAGCAGGGTGGTGGGAGAACAGAGACACTGCAATGTGTAAGACAGGTGAAGGATGGGCTCAACAAGACCCTCTGGGCATGTATGGATACACACACACAACTGTGAAACTAAAGGATGGTTTGGTACATCTGGTTAACACCAAAGCTATTGGCTTGAAGAGTGTCAGGACTTCCCCTGCCACAGGGAACACTGCTTCCAAACAAACTAAGGGTATTTTCCACCCACTTGCCTCTGAGGGAGGATGCAGCATCAAGAGGTCATTTTGTAAGTGGCAAAACTGAGAAGCCATGAGGAGCATAACTGGAGATATCATCAGCTCAGTGGCCCAGAACAAGACACACCTCCTCCCCCAGTCACTTGCAGTTTATTTGCTTGGCTCTTGGGAGGAATGCCCTGTTAGTCAGCAATCATGAGATTACCTAAAATCCAACCAGGATAACCTCTCCCTGATAATCCTAAGCAGGACAGCGAATTGCTTGAGGTTTTCAGCTTTTGTTTCTCTTCCTTTCAGCTTCTTTAGGATGCAAATAATGCCACTACCAACCTCTCCAGCAAGGGAAAACATAACCCAGCACCAACACAAAGCCATTTACTCCTCATACTTTTGATGCAAAACATGCTGAATACCTACTACTGCCTTAGCTGGGGCATTTTTACCTTTCCTTCTTTATGTCGCTTTAGTACAGAATTATCATCCCAGTCTAGACACCAAGCACTCTCAGCTGTCTATTTTGGCTTAGAAATACATTGCACTCTTTGTTTAAAGGGGGTTTAATCTTCCTTTTTAGAAGAAAAACTCTACTAGAGACAATTTTATAAAGGTATCAGTTGGCCTTTTTGGCAGAAATTTATTTAAGTTCTTGAAGGTCTTTTGCCTTTTCATGATGACATGAATTGCAGCAATCTTCTGGTTATCAGGGCAGTACTTTTGACTTCTTAGGAAGAAAACCAGCCAATTCCCTCATCAACCACCCTTCTCATTTGGCTCAAAAAGCTTTGGTGATCAGCCCCCACGCAGCACATGAATGAGTAAGAAGGAGCACTGTCATATTACTAATGCTCTAAAAAAACCAGGTAGGCAGGAACTTTTCATCAGTGCGGTTTCTGTATCAGATCAGTGACAGAGGCAGCACGACAACACTTTATTCTTTGACAGCCAGTCTACAGACAAAGCTGAGCTGAAACTGAGTCGGCAGGAAGCCTGCAGCTGGAATTTGAATTCAGCTAACTACAGCTGGAACCAAAGAGAATTTCCACATCTCCATGTTTTGGGTATAGCCACACCTAAGAGGCAAGGGCAGGACTTGGATCTTGGCTATCAGAGTGCAGGCAGTTTCTTGGCTCTGGCACTGGGCTGAGTTTTTCCCCTCTGGTGTTGAGTAAAGGAAATCCAGCCTGGTAAGGTCATCCTGCACTTCACCTCCTCGGTAAGGTTAGGAAAATTATTTTTCCTCGGGACCTGGCTGGAGGGAGCAGAGCAAACCCTGATGAAAAAGCACCATCATCACTATCACACAAGACTGCTAGTCTTTACAGGGCTAACTTCCTGTTCAAAATCTAACTATTTCAGCCCAGCAGCTGCAACAGACCCTTGCTATAATGGCACAGTGCATGTGCTAGCAGCTCTTACATTTGCCTTTTAGAAATGATGGAAGAACAGGAAGCACTGAGGAAGCACAGTTCCAGTGTTTTGACATTATCAAGGAAGGACAAGGACTGAGAGCAGGCAGCACTGGGACAAACTCCAGCCATCACTGGTGATGTGCAAGTGACAGTGTCCAACCAGAGAAATGCAAGACTTGCTTCTGGATTTAGAGCATGCCCCAGCTGGGCCATAGGTACTCGACCTTTGCACTCTGGCAAAGCTGCTTTTACACTGGAGCAGTGACAAAGAGCTCAGCTCCTGCAGCAGACACAGCCTTGGCACTTGGAAACAGCGCTCTGAGAGTTGCAGGTGCCACTTGGACAGGCTCTGCCAGCCATAAGACCTCAGAAAGTGGGACTGGATACAAGAACTGCCATGCCACCTACAGGACAAGGCAATCCTCCTGATTTCAGTTTTAGTACATGTACGACTGTTCTGTGCCAATATGAACTAGGAATTAGCATGGCATGTGCCAGCCATAAATCAGAAAATCAGGAATGTCATTTTGCAACTTGGATGCATTTCACAGCTGATGCCAACAGTAAAGAGGAACGTAAATCTGTTTTTCCTTTGCCTGACTGGCAAGTTAGATGAGCAAAGCAAGAAACTGGTCAGAAGTAATTAAAAAAATAATTCAAAAAGACAGCTTTATGGACACAGGTGGCCCCTAACAGTAGCATTCCCTCTGCCTTTCAGGCCATGTGAGTAGGCAAGAACTACCTTTCTAGACTGGTAAGCATCAGGAATATCTGCTGCACTGCTTTCTGGAACAAAGAGAAGCTGTAAAGATGTTCCAGCATGAAGTTTAAATACTGGATCCGAGTGGCCCATCAGAAATTACACATCCAAAGAACAACACTTCAGCACTTTGGGAGCTCCCTGCTTAGGTAAAACAAGAGTGCTGATGCAACAGCCAGGATGGCACTCAATGAGCAACAATTCAGTGCACTGGAGAATTTACTGCCAAGGGAATTCTCACAGCTGGTATTCCCCAGAATGTCTTCAGTGGAGCCTGCTCACCCTCTCAGACTCTGAACATTCATCATAAAAAGACCCAAACCATTTCTAGACGAAGGGGTACAAAGATAAATCTTCACAGCTGAGTGCTCATGTGCTCTGAGTGCATCCACAACCCTGTGTTAATATTTGACAGCTTTTCCAGAAGATGAAAGGGAATTTTCAACGGGCTCCCCCCCTCCTAAACACCCAGTGTATAAGATGTAAAAGTCTCTTATACTCCTCACTTTAATGAAACAACTGTGCACCAGCACAGACAGCCAGAGAAGATCTCCAGAAGCAAAGTCTGACAGAGATTCTTTGATTGCCTTCTCCCAGTGTGCTGCACTGCAACCTCTATTCCCACCACGACAGTTAAACTGATGAAGCAGGTACAAAAATATATTAAAAAAAAATAAAGAAATCAAGATAATCTTGAAGGAATCTCTTATGACAGGAGCCCAGAAAACCTCAAGGACCTTAAAAAGAAAGTTGTGCATCAAACCAGACAGGCAAAAATGATAATAACTCAAAGCAGCATTCATCACCCTGATCAAAGCCATTTGACAAGAGCACTATATACACTGCAAGCAGAAAAGAAAGTATCATCTCTTTTAAACACCTTTCACAACAATACAGAGCTAAGAAAATACTCCCTCTCAGAGAAACGCTGCAGGAGCCATTTGGGAACTGTGACAGGAAAATTGCAAATAGATGCCTGCAGGAGTACACATTTCCTAGTGCCAGGCAAATAGGAGATACCTCAGCACATTGCTTCTTCCACTCAAGGCTCTTCTTCCTCTCCAGGCTCTCTTAGCTGTGAAAAAGTGTCTGTTCTTGTAGGAGAAAACACATGACTCGGCATGAAGCAAAGCAAACCATTTCGCTTTCAGTTCTACCTTAGGAGGAACAGGTTGATGTTGAAACACAGGAAACAAACCCAACAACACAAACCCAAAAGGCAGCAACTGCTGACCTAAGTGGATTTGTTTTGCGAGGCTGTGGATCTAAATGTATTACAACAACTACACTGAACAACCAGAAGCTACACTTACCAAGGAACACTTGTCTTTTAAAGATGAAGGAAATAGCCCAAAATATTTGAGACCTGGGTATTGCCCATTCTATAAATAGCAGTAAGAGCACTACAAACTGGCCAAAGGTCACAGTCACACCATTTTACCAGGAAATAGAGCAGGTTTGCAGACATTTAAACAAAAATCCAACGTCCATGTGTGCCACGATTGCACGCACAGTCCAATTCCCCTGCTCATTGTCCAGTGAAGCAGAATAAAAGCTCTTAGAGTTTAAAGCAAAGTGGGGAGCAAGCTATTGAGGTAGGAGGAGTTTAAAGCCACAATGACACTGTTCTCCTGTGAGAGAAAGAGCAGAATTCCCATAATGCATGAAGGGATTTCCTCATGTTTGCCAGCAAGGCCAGTCCAGCCAAAGCCCACCAGGGCCAAGCAGCACCTCCAAGCAGTGCAAAGAGACAGGGAAAGCAGCAGACTGGATCAAGAGAAGAAGTCACCAAGTACCCAAAGCAGTCCTAACAATGTTCCCAGCCACAAGGATACTCAAGGGGAAGGAGCTGAAGGATTCTTGGAGCATCTATTGCTAAGAAGGGTGTGAAGGGAACATCGACACAGCCCTGTGCTCTGCAATGAGCAACTGCTTCATAAAGCACGCAGGAGGCAATCCCTGCCATCTAATCCATGTGCAAGAAGGTGCCAAATCTGCACCACTGGCAGCTCCAGAGTCCTGTTCTCTTCCCAGTACAGATGGGGCAACAGCAGGATGTCTGGACATGGTTCACTACAGACATCTGGTACAAATCAAGGCAATCACAGAAGCTTAACAGATTGCTACCAAATCTAAAGAATGACACTGGACACTGTGACTCAACATTTCTTTATACATTTTACCCATTTCCCTATATCCTTCCTACCTTGTCTGGGTCAAAAAAAATCAAACTTGTAAAATCTCTGAGGAACAGATCACCTATGCACATAATGTAATCATTACTGATAAGCTTTAATTAAAGCTAAACTCAGCCCCCTGCAAGCTCCTCCAACCCCAAGCAAAGCCATCCAAAATGAAAAGGGGCTCAGACTTCCAAGAGTTTTGCACCTTTGGCTAAACCACAAACTCCACTAACTAATTAGAAATACTTTCACATACTTGGCTTTGCACAGGACACAGATATGCAGGTAACTCCAGCCCCCAAAATTCTTGTAATCTGACATAGACAAAAAGCCATAGCATGCCAAGAAAAAAAGGAAGGTGTCTCCTTGAGAAAAAACAACCCAAAATTTGTAGTAAATTCTGCTCTTTCACTCATCTAGGAACAGCTAAGCAATGAAAATGAAACCTGCCCATCTGTACAAATTCCCCTCAGCAGGGAAACCGCAGACCAGGCTGGCCGTTTCCTGCTGGGGAGTTCATACCCACAGGCCAAAGGAACTGCTTTGTCAAGGAACCAGAACCTCAAGACTGCTCCTCCACAGCCACACCAGGCACAGAAACCTGCTCAGACTTATTAGAGACAATTCCTTCTCCACCATCCGATGACTTCCGAGCACCAGGCTGCTCCAGGGAAGGTCTCCAAAGGTGACAGTCACTAGATTTATGTGTCTGCCTGCTTCTACTCTAAACATTTTCATTCTGTTACAGAAAAAAAAAAACAAAACCTGTTTGATCTGTCAGCTCCTCAGACTCCTGCTGAGTGTGGATGACTCCTGTCATCCTGTTACACAGGAAAAACACAATATAGGGAAACATGGCATGAATGACCTCAGATGAGAGTGTTCAGCAAATACACACACACAGCCCATGTAATCCCCTAATTATATATCACAGTTCTTACTGGTTTGGGATCTAACAGAAATAAAAAGCCACACTGAGCACCTTTACAAGGCCCTCACATTATCCAGAGGTGTAGTGCCGTGCTTCTGGATTCAGGCATGCCCAAATTCCGGGAGCTCAGACTCCAGGTTTGCACAGGCAGCCCTGGTGGAGTGGGGTACACTGCCCTGGTGCCTGTGCACTGAGAAGAAAACTTCGATCATCAGTCTCAGCTGGCCTAATCTGGTTTTAAGAAACTGGGAGGGCAGGAACCCAACAAAACCACCTAACCAAAAATTAGTCACATTTTTTCTTCCTAAATTCAGCAAATGTCACCAGGTGCAAACAAGAAGGCGCTGACAAATCAGAAGGGGAGGTTTTTCACACCAGCCTGCCTTGGTACAGGGCAGCCTATCCACAAGGTTTACCATCACCTGCACATGCACAGTGGAAGTGTTTTGCCTCAGTGGGCAGCCCTGCCAGCTACCTCTAATGAAAGACAAGAGACCTTAGAAAGGAAGACAAGAAAATGGCAAGAGACAGGTTGCAGAAATCCAAGTGAATAACAGGGTGCTAGAATGCTACTTTTTATACAATGCATTTCCCCAGTGTTTCTGTGTAACACCAGCGGCACAGAAAAGATCTCCAGGAATACATGTTGCAAAGTTATCCTAAAGAAGACACTGAACAGCACTAAAGTCATGTAAAGAGGTTGCAAAGGAGAAGAAAAAAACCCCCACACAGAAAACCCCTTCTTTTTAAATAACACCTTTTAAGATGTTATGCTTCCACAGGCAGGTGAAAACAGTTTCAGTCTGATTAGTGGCAAAAAGTAATAACAGAACAAAAACCACTCTTCCCCCCAGGCGGACTTTTGCAAAAAGTCCTTTACCAAAAAAAACAAACCAAAACAAAAACTTCAATAATAATTTCCTGTCGGGGACCCACTTTGCTCTTTCCTCCACCAAACACTTTAACCGTTTTGAACAGATAACAAGTATCCCATGACGAGATTATGGCCCAGATATTCCAAGAGACATAAAAAAAAGTTCATCATTTCTGAAATAAGCATTGACTTTCTGAAAGAAGACTTTAGTGATTTAAATATCTCTGAGGCACTATATATTTTTTTTTTAATTAAAGCTACAAAATATTATAGTTTAAAAGAAGACAAGAACATCCCCCCCTCACCAAATCCACCAGTTTCTGAGCCACTGTCACTCCACTGGTACATCACCAGAGCACGTAACTTACAGAAACACTCTTTAAGGAAGGAGACCTGCTCACTCCGTTCTCTTCCACTTCACACACTGCCAGTGTCCTGCTCCAGCCTTCACTCACCCTGAATCCAACACATCCGTGTGTCACGGGGAATGTGAGCGCTGCTCACGGGAAACAAAGGGACACCTCAACAGGCAGCCACAGACACCTGCAGCTTTGGGGAAGGCACGGCGAGAAAAGCTCACACTGAATTGACTCATCTGTATCAATCACCGGCTCTTCCTAAAAAAATGTTAGCGCTATTTTTAGAAATCCTTCCTCGCCTTGCTTTCTTGCTGGAGCTGCCACTCCCACATCCCTCTGTTGCTGGAAGGCTGAGGCAAGCGCTCGTCCCTCCGGAGTCGCCACTACAGGGTTAACTCCTTCCTCTCCGCTGCCCGGCCAACACTGCTCGTGTATGACAACTCTCACTAGAAACTGAGGGCGAGACGCTGCAATTTACCACACAGTCCGAAGGCAAAGAGAACTTGCTGCGGTTTTATGGACTAGCACCCGAGCGGGAGGGAGGCCAGGGACGGGGGAAGGCGCGGAGCCGCCCGATCCCGTCCCGATCCCGCCGGGGGAAGCAGCAGCAGAGGGGCCGGAGCCGACGGCAGAGCGGGGCCGTCACTCCCAGCACGGGCGAGGAGGGACGAGCGGGACAGCGGCTGAGCAAGAAACAGAGCAAAGGAAGAAAGAATCGCACCGCTGAAACGCAAGGCCGGATTCGGCGGGCAGAAAGGAACCGCGAGATCGGCCGGGAGGCGGAGGAATTTCCAGCACCCACAAAAGAAAGCAGAACGAGCACACGGAGCCCCGCGGGGTCACTGCACCCCCCAGGCTCGGGGGGCTGCAAGCTGCAGCCGGCACCTCCGGCCCGGCGCTGATGCCCCGCGGCCCAGAGAACCAGCGGGCCCGACCCC